>JBBBDQ010016674.1:0-69597 GCA_037127315.1 Ascarosepion bandense | reverse complement strand
ATTTTGAGGGCTAGTCGTCCAATCGTGTTACAATCACGGCTTCTAGACCGACAACAAACCCCAAACAATATGAATAACCTTGTAATTTCAGTAAAACAAGATGATTTTGACGGCTAGTCGTCCAATCGTGTTTCAATCACGGCCTCTAGACCGACAACAAACCTAAACAATATGAATATCCTGGTAATTTCAGTAAAACAAGATGATTATGACGGCTAGTCGTCCAATCGTGTTTCAATCACGGCTTCTAGACCGACAACAAACCTAAACAATATGAATAACTTTGTAATTTCAGTAAAAACAAAATGATTTTCACGGCTAGTCGTCCAATCGTGATTTAAATCACGGCTTCTAGACCGACAACAAACCCAAACAATATGAATAACCTTGTAATTTCAGTAAAACAAGATGATTTTGACGGCTAGTCGTCCAATCGTGTTTCCAACCGCTTGGCTTCTCAGCCGACAACAAATCAAACAATATGAATAACCTTGTAATTTCAGTAAAACAAGATGATTTTGACGGCTAGTCGTCCAATCGTGTTTCAATCACGGCTTCTAGACCTACAACAAACCTAAACAATATGAATAACCTTGTAATTTCAGTAAAACAAGATGATTTTCGACGGCTAGTCGTCCAATCGTGTTTCAATCACGGCTTCTAGACTGACAACAAACCTAAACAATATGAATAACCTTGTAATTTCAGTAAAACAAGACGATTTTGACGGCTTGTCGTCCAATCGTGTTTCAATCACGGCTTCTAGACCGACAACAAACTCAAACAATATGAATATCGTCCTTGTAATTTCAGTAAAACAAGATGATTATGACGGCTAGTCGTCCAATCGTGTTTCCAATCACGGCTTCTAGACCGTCAACAAACCTAAACAATATGAATAACCTTGTAATTTCTAAAACAAGATGATTTTGACGGCTAGTCGTCCAATCGTGTTTCAATCACGTCTTCTAGACCGACAACAAACCTAACAATATGAATAACATTGTAATTTCAGTAAAACAAGATGATTTTGACGGCTAGTCGTCCAATTGTGTTTCAATCACGGCTTCTAGACCGACAACAAACCTAAACAATATGAATAACCTTGTAATTTCAGTAAAACAAGATGATTTTCACGGCTAGTCGTCCAATCGTGTTTCAATCACGGCTTCTAGACCGACAACAAACCTAAACAATATGAATAACCTTGTAATTTCAGTAAAACAAGATGATTTTGACGGCTAGTCGTCCAATCGTGATTTAATCACGGCTTCTAGACCGACAACAAACCTAAAACAATATGAATAACCTTGTAATTTCAGCAAAACAAGATGATTTTGACGGCTAGTCGTCCAATCGTGTTTCAATCACGGCTTCTAGACCGACAACAAACCTAAACAATATGAATAACCTTGTAATTTCAGTAAAACAAGACGATTTTGACGGCTAGTCGTCCAATCGTGTTACAATCACGGCTTCTAGACCGACAACAAACCTAAACAATATGAATAACCTTGTAATTTCAGTAAAACAAGATGATTTTGACGGCTAGCGTCCAATCGTGTTTCAATCACGGCTTCTAGACCGACAACAAACCTAAACAATATGAATAACCTTGTAATTTCAGTAAAACAAGAATAGATTTTGACGGCTAGTCGTCCAATCGTGTTTCAATCACGCCATTTCTAGACTGACAACAAACCTAAACAATATGAATATCCTTGTAATTTCAGTAAAACAAGATGATTATGACGGCTAGTCGTCCAACTGTGTTTCAATCACGGCTTCTAGACCGTCAACAAACCCAAACAATATGAATAACCTTGTAATTTCAGTAAAACAAGATGATTTTGACGGCTAGTCGTCCAATCGTGTTCTCCAATCACGGCTTCTAGACCGACAACAAACCTAAACAATATGAATAACATTGTACTTCAGTAAAACAAGATGATTTTTGACGGCTAGTCGTCCAACTGTGTTTCAATCACGGCTTCTAGACCGACAACAAACCTAAACAATATGAATAACATTGTAATTTCAGTAAAACAAGACGATTTTTGACGGCTAGTCGTCCAATCGTTTCAATCACGGTCAGTAGACCGACAACAAACCTAAACAATATGAATATACTTGTAATTTCAGTAAAACAAGATGATGACATCGGCTAGTCGTCCAATCCTGTTTCCAATCACGGCTTCTAGACCGTCAACAAACCTAAACAATATGAATAACCTTGTAATTTCAGTAAAACAAGATGATTTTGACGGCTAGTCGTCCAATCGTGGTTTCAATCACGTCATTTCAGTCGACAACAAACCTAAACAATATGAATAACCTTGTAATTTCAGTAAAACGCATGATTTTGACGGCTAGTCGTCCAATCGTGTTTCAATCACGGCTTCTAGACCGACAACAAACCTAAACAATATGAATAACCTTGTAATTTCAGTAAAACAAGATGATTTTCACGGCTAGTCGTCCAATCGTGTTTCAATCACGGCCTCCTAGACCGACAACAAACCTAAACAATATGAATAACATTGTAATTTCAGTAAAACAAGATGATTTTGACGCCTAGTCGTCCAATCGTAAGCCTAAATCACGGCTTCTAGACTGACAACAAACCCAAACAATATGAATAACCTTGTAATTTCAGTAAAACAAGATGATTTTGACGGCTAGTCGTCCAATCGTGTTTCCAATCACGGCTTGACCGACAACAAACCTAAACAATATGAATAACCTTGTAATTTCAGTAAAACAAGATGATTTTGACGGCTAGTCGTCCAATCGTTTCCAATCACGGCTTCTAGACCGACAACAAACCTAAACAATATGAATAACCTTGTAATTTCAGTAAAACAAGATGATTTTGACGGCTAGTCAATCAAGTTTCAATCACGGCTTCTAGACCGACAACAAACCCAAACAATATGAATAACCTTGTAATTTCAGTAAACAAGACGATTTTGACGGCTAATAATGTCCAACGTGCTACAATCACGGCTTCTAGACCGACAACAAACCTGGTAATATGAATAACCTTGTAATTTCAGTAAAACAAGATGATTTTGACGGCTAGTCGTCCAATCGTGTTTCAATCACGGCTTCTAGACCGACAACAAACCTAAACAATATGAATATCCTTGTAATTTCAGTAAAACAAGATGATTATGACGGCTAGTCGTCCAATCGTGTTTCAATCACGGCTTCTAGACCGTCAACAAACCTAAACAATATGAATAACCTTGTAATTTATAAAACAAGATGATTTTGACGGCTAGTCGTCCAATCGTGTTTCAATCACGTCTTCTAGACCGACAACAAACCCAAACAATATGAATAACCTTGTAATTTCAGTAAAACGTTGGATTTTTGACGGCTAGTCCTCCAATCGTGTTTCAATCACGGCTTCTAGACCGACAACAAACCTTAAACAATATGAATAACCTTGTAATTTCAGTAAAACAAGATGATTTGACGGCTAGTCGTCCAATCGTGTTTCCAATCACGGCTTCTAGACCGACAACAAACCTAAACAATATGAATAACCTTGTAATTTCAGTAAAACAAATGATTTTCACGGCTAGTCGTCCAATCGTGATTTAATCACGGCTTCTAGACCGACAACAAACCTAAACAATATGAATAACCTTGTAATTTCAGTAAAACAAGACGATTTTGACGGCTAGTCGTCCAATCAGCTTCAACCACGGCTTCTCAGCCGACAACAAACCTAAACAATATGAATAACCTTGTAATTTCAGTAAAACAAGATGATTTTGACGGCTAGTCGTCCAATCGTGTTTCAATCACGTGGCTTCTAGACCTACAACAAACCTAAACAATATGAATAAACCTGTAATTTCAGTAAAACAAGATGATTTTGACGGCTAGTCGTCCAATCGTGTTTCAATCACGGCTTTCTAGACTGACAACAAACCTAAACAATAGCGGAATAACCTTGTAATTTCAGTAAAACAAGACGATTTTGACGGCTTGTCGTCCAAATCGTGTTTCAATCACGGCTTCTAGACCGACAACAAACCTAAACAATATGAATATCCTTGTAATTTCAGTAAAACAAGATGATTATGACGGCTAGTCGTCCAATCGTGTTTCAATCACGGCTTCTAGACTGTCAACAAACCTAAACAATATGAATAACCTTGTAATTTCTGTAAAACAAGATGATTTTGACGGCTAGTCGTCCAATCGTGTTTCAATCACGTCTTCTAGACTGACAACAAACCTAACAATATGAATAACATTGTAATTTCAGTAAAACAAGATGATTTTGACGGCTAGTCGTCCAATTGTGTTTCAATCACGGCTTCTAGACCGACAACAAACCTAAACAATATGAATAACCTTGTAATTTCAGTAAAACAAGATGATTTTCACGGCTAGTCGTCCAATCGTAAAGTTTCAACTACGGCTTCTAGACCGACAACAAACCTAAACAATATGAATAACCTTGTAATTTCAGTGCAGAAACAAGATGATTTTGACGGCCAAATGTCCAATCGTGACGAATCACGGCTTCTAGACCGACAACAAACCTAAACAATATGAATAACCTTGTAATTTCAGCAAAACAAGATGATTTTGACGGCTAGTCGTCCAATCGTGTTTCAATCACGGCTTCTAGGCCGACAACAAATCTAAACAATATGAATAACCTTGTAATTTCAGTAAAACAAGATGACCTTGACGGCTAGTCGTCCAATCGTGTTTCAATCACGGCTTCTAGACCGACAACAAACCTAAACAATATGAATAACATTGTAATTTCAGTAAAACAAGATGATTTTGACGGCTAGTCGTCCAATCGTGTTTCAATCACGGCTTCTAGACCGACAACAAACCTAAACAATATGAATAACCTTGTAATTTCAGTAAAACAAGATGATTTTGACGGCTAGTCGTCCAATCGTTTCAATCACGGCTTCTAGACCGACAACAAACCTAAACAATATGAATAACCTTGTAATTTCAGTAAAACAAGATGATTTTCACGGCTAGTCGTCCAATCGTGATTTAATCACGGCTTCTAGACCGACAACAAACCTAAACAATATGAATAACCTTGTAATTTCAGTAAAACAAGATGATTTTGACGGCTAGTCGTCCAATCGTGAACAATCACGGCTTCTCAGCCGACAACAAACCTAAACAATATGAATAACCTTGTAATTTCAGTAAAACAAGATGATTTTGACGGCTAGTCGTCCAATCGTGTTTCAATCACGGCTTCTAGAGCTACAACAAACCTAAACAATATGAATAACCTTGTAATTAGGTAAAACAAGATGATTTTGACGGCTAGTCGTCCAATCAAAATTTCAAATCAATAGTATTTCTTAGACCGACAACAAACCTAAACAATATGAATAACCTTGTAATTTCAGTAAAACAAGACGATTTTGACGGCTTGTCGTCCAATCGTGTTTCCAACTACGGTCAGATCGACAACAAACCTAAACAATATGAATATCCTTGTAATTTCAGTAAAACAAGATGATTATGACGGCTAGTCGTCCAATCGTAAGCCTAACCACGGCTTCTAGACCGTCAACAAACCTAAACAATATGAATAACCTTGTAATTTCTGTAAAACAAGATGCTGATTTTGACGGCTAGTCGTCCAATCGTGTTTCAATCACGTCTTCTAGACCGACAACAAACCTAAACAATATGAATAACATTGTAATTTCAGTAAAACAAGATGATTTTGACGCTAGTCGTCCAATTGTGTTTCAATCACGGCTTCTAGACCGACAACAAACCTAAACAATATGAATAACCTTGTAATTTCAGTAAACAAGATGATTTTCACGGCTAGTCGTCCAATCGTGTTTCAATCACGGCTTCTAGACTGACAACAAACCTAAACAATATGAATAACCTTGTAATTTCAGTAAAACAAGATGATTTTGATTTATTAAGTCGTCCAATCGCATTTTAATCACGGCTTCTAGACCGACAACAAACCTAAACAATATGAATAACCTTGTAATTTCAGCAAAACAAGATGATTTGGACGGCCATCGTCCAATCGTGTTTACAATCACGGCTTCTAGGCCGACAACAAATCTAAACAATATGAATAACCTTGTAATTTCAGTAAACAAGATGATTTTGACGGCTAGTCGTCCAATCGTGTTTCAATCACGGCTTCTAGACCGACAACAAACCTAAACAATATGAATAACATTGTAATTTCAGTAAAACAAGATGATTTTGACGGCTAGTCGTCCAATCGTGTTTCAACTACGGCTTCTAGAATTTGACAACAAACCTAAACAATATGAATAACCTTGTAATTTCAGTAAAACAAGATGATTTTGACGGCTAGTCGTCCAATCGTGTTTCCACAATCACGCTTCTAGACTGACAACAAACCTAAATTAACAATATGAATAACTCTTGTAATTTCAGTAAAACAAGACGATTTTGACGGCTAGTCGTCCAATCGTGTTGCCAATCACGGCTTCTAGACCGACAACAAACCTAAACAATATGAATAACCTTGTAATTTCAGTAAAAAAACAAGATGATTTTCACGGCTAGTCGTCCAATCGTGTTTCAACCACGTCTTCTAGACCGACAACAAACCTAAACAATATGAATAACCTTGTAATTTCAGTAAAACAAGTTGATTTTGACGGCTAGTCGTCCAATCGTGTTTCAATCACGGCATTTCTAGACCGACAACAAACCTAAACAATATGAATAACCTTGTAATTTCAGTAAAAGAAGATGACTTTGACGGCTAGTCGTCCAATCGTGTTTCAATCACGGCTTCTAGACCGACAACAAACCCAAACAATATGAATAACCTTGTAATTTCAGTAAAACAAGATGATTTTGACGGCTAGTCGTCCAATCGTGTTTCAATCACGGCTTCTAGACCGACAACAAACCTAAACAATATGAATAACCTGTAATTTCAGTAAAACAAGACGATTTTGACGGCTAGTCGTCCAATCGTGTTACAATCACGGCTTCTAGACTGACAACAAACCTAAACAATATGAATAACCTTGTAATTTCAGTAAAACAAGACGATTTTGACGGCTAGTCGTCCAACTGCTTCAATCACGGCTTCTAGACCGACAACAAACCTAAACAATATGAATAACCTTGTAATTTCAGTAAAACAAGATGATTTTGACGGCTAGTCGTCCAATCGTGTTTCAATCACGGCCTTGCAGACTGACAACAAAACTTAAACAATATGAATATCCTTGTAATTTCAGTAAAACAAGATGATTATGACGGCTAGTCGTCCAATCGTGTTTCAATCACGGCTTCTAGACCGTCAACAAAACCTAAACAATATGAATAACCTTGTAATTTCAGTAAAACAAGATGATTTTGACGGCTAGTCGTCCAATCGTGTTTCAATCACGGCTTCTAGACTGACAACAAACCTAAACAATATGAATAACATTGTAATTTCAGTAAAACAAGATGATTTTGACGGCTAGTCGTCCAATCGTGTTTCAAATCACGGCTTCTAGACCGACAACAAACCCAAACAATATGAATAACCTTGTAATTTCAGTAAAAATAAGACGATTTCGACGGCTAGTCGTCCAATCGTGTTTCAATCACGGCTTCTAGACCGATAACAAACCTAAACAATGCGAATATACTTGTAATTTCAGTAAAACAAGATGATTATGCATTTTGCCAGTCGTCCAATCCTGTTTCAATCAATACGGCTTCTAGACCGTCAACAAACCTAAACAATATGAATAACCTTGTAATTTCAGTAAAACAAGATGATTTTGACGGCTAGTCGTCCAATCGTGTTTCAATCACGGCTTCTAGGCTGACAACAAACCTAAACAATATGAATAACCCTTGTAATTTCAGTAAAACAAGATGATTGACGGCTAGTCGTCCAATCGTAGTTTCAATCACGGCTTCTAGACTGACAACAAACCCAAACAATATGAATAACCTTTGTAATTTCAGTAAAACAAGATGATTTCTTTTCACGGCTAGCTGTCCAATCGTGTTTCCAATCACGGCTTCTAGACCGACAACAAACCTAAACAATATGAATAACATTGTAATTTCAGTAAAACAAGATGATCTTGACGCCTAGTCGTCCAATCGTGTTTCAATCACGGCTTCTAGACCGACAACAAACCCAAACAATATGAATAACCTTGTAATTTCAGTAAAACAAGATGATTTTGACGGCTAGTCGTCCAATCGTGCTCAACCACGGCTTCTAGACCGACAACAAACCTAAACAATATGAATAACCTTGTAATTTCAGTAAAACAAGATGATTTTGACGGCCAGTCGTCCAATCGTCAAATCACGGCTTCTATCGACACAACAAACCCAAACAATATGAATAACCTTGTAATTTCAGTAAAACAAGATGATTTTGACGGCTAGTCGTCCAATCGTGTTTCAATCACGGCTTCTAGACTGACAACAAACCTAAACAATATGAATAACCTTGTAATTTCAGTAAAACAAGACGATTTTGACGGCGGCTAGTCGTCCAATCGTGTTACAATCACGGCTTCTAGACCGACAACAAAAACCTTAAACAATATGAATAACCTTGTAATTTCAGTAAAACAAGATGATTTGATTTGCCAGTCGTCCAATCGTGCTCGAATCACGGCTTCTAGACCGACAACAAACCTAAACAATATGAATATCCTTGTAATTTCAGTAAAACAAGATGATTATGACGGCTAGTCGTCCAATCGTGTTTCAACTACGCTTCTAGACTGCCTAAACCTAAACAATATGAATAACCTTGTAATTTCAGTAAACAAGACGATTTTGACGGCTAGTCGTCCAATCGTGTTTCAATCACGTCTTCTAGACTGACAACAAACCTAAACAATATGAATAACCTTTGTAATTTCAGTAAAACAAGTTGATTTTGACGGCTAGTCCTCCAATCGTGTTTCAATCACGTTTCTAGACCGACAACAAACCTAAACAATATGAATAACCTTGTAATTTCAGTAAAACAAGATGATTTTGACGGCTAGTCGTCCAATCGTGTTTCAATCACGGCTTCTAGACCGACAACAAACCTAAACAATATGAATAACCTTGTAATTTCAGTAAAAACAAGATGATTTTCACGGCTAGTCGTCCAATCGTGATTTAATCACGGCTTCTAGACCGACAACAAACCTAAACAATATGAATAACCTTGTAATTTCAGTAAAACAAGATGATTTTGACGGCTAGTCGTCCAATCGTGTTTCAACCACGGCTTCTCAGCCGACAACAAACCTAAACAATATGAATAACCTGTAATTTCAGTAAAACAAGATGATTTTGACGGCTAGTCGTCCAATCGTGTTTCAATCACGGCTTCTAGACCTACAACAAACCTAAACAATATGAATAACCTGTACTCTGTAAAACAAGATGATTTTGACGGCTAGTCGTCCAATCGTGTTTCAATCACGGCTTCTAGACTGACAACAAACCTAAACAATATGAATAACCTTGTAATTTCAGTAAAACAATATTATTCTGACGGCTTGTCGTCCAATCGTGTTTCAATCACGGCTTCTAGACCGACAACAAACCTAAACAATATGAATATCCTTGTAATTTCAGTAAAACAAGATGACTATGACGGCTAGTCGTCCAATCGTGTTTCAATCACGGCTTCTAGACTGTCAATGTAAAACCTAAACAATATGAATAACCTTGTAATTTCTGTAAAACAAGCATGATTTTTGACGGCCAATGTCCAATCGTGCTCAATCAATGCCCTAGACCGACAACAAACCTAAACAATATGAATAACATTGTAATTGCAAAAACAAGATGATTTTTTTGACGGCTAGTCGTCCAATTGTGTTTGAACCACGGCTTCTAGACTGACAAATGTAAACCTTAAACAATATGAATAACCTTGTAATTTCAGTAAAACAAGATGATTTCACGGCCAGTCGTCCAATCGTGTTTCAATCACGGCTTCTAGACCGACAACAAACCTAAACAATATGAATAACCTTGTAATTTCAGTAAAACAAGATGATTTTGACGATATCGTCCAATCGTGATTTAATCACGGCTTCTAGACCGACAACAAACCTAAACAATATGAATAACCCTTGTAATTTCAGCAAAACAAGATGATTTGATTATTAGTCGTCCAATCGTGCCTGAATCACGGCTTCTAGGCCGACAACAAATCTAAAACAATATGAATAACCTTGTAATTTCAGTAAAACAAGATGATTTTGACGGCTAGTCGTCCAATCGTGTTTCAAATCACGGCTTCTAGACCGACAACAAACTCTAAACAATATGAATAACATTGTAATTTCAGTAAAATGCGATGATTTTGACGGCTAGTCGTCCAATCGTGTTTCAATCACGGCTTCTAGACCGACAACAAACCTAAAACAATATGAATAACCTTGTATCAGTAAAACAAGACGATTTTGACGGCTAGTCGTCCAATCGTGTTTCAACTACGGCTTCTAGACCGACAACAAACCTAAACAACATGAATAACCTTGTAATTTCAGTAAAACAAGATGATTTTCACGGAGCAGTCGTCCAATCGTGATTTAACTTGCCTAGACCGACAACAAACCTATAAACAATATGAATAATCCGTAATTTCAGTAAAACAAGATGATTTTGATTATTAGTCGTCCAATCGTAGCCTAATCACTATTTCTCAGCCGACAACAAACCTAAACAATATGAATAACCTTGTAATTTCTGCAAAAACAAGATGATTTTGACGGCATATCGTCCAATCGTGTTTCAATCACGGCTTCTAGACCTACAACAAAACCTAAACAATATGAATAACCTTGTAATTTTCAGTAAAACAAGATGATTTGACGGCTAGTCGTCCAATCGTGTTTCAATCACGGCCGACCGACAAATAAACCTAAACAATATGAATAACCTTGTAATTTCAGTAAAACAAGACGATTGATGGCTTGTCGTCCAATCGTGTTTCAATCACGGCTTCTAGACCGACAACAAACCTAAACAATATGAATATCCTTGTAATTTCAGTAAACAAAGATGATTATGATTTGCCAGTCGTCCAATCGTAAGCTTAACCACGGCTTCTAGACCGTCAACAAACCTAAACAATATGAATAACCTTGTAATTTCTGTAAAACAAGATGATTTTGACGGCTAGTCGTCCAATCGTGTTTCAATCACGTCTTCTAGACTGACAACAAACCTAAACAATATGAATAACATTGTACTTCAGTAAAACAAGATGATTTTGACGGCTAGTCGTCCAATTGTGGTTTCAATCACGGCTTCTAGACCGACAAACAAACCTAAACAATATGAATAACCTTGTACCTAGTAAACAAGATGATTTTCACGGCTAGTCGTCCAATCGTGTTTCAATCAGCTTCTGGCTTCTAGACCGACAACAAACCTTAAACAATATGAATAACCTTGTAATTTCAGTAAAACAAGATGATTTTGACGGCTAGTCGTCCAATCGTGATTTAACCGTCATTTCTAGACTGACAACAAACCTGAACAATATGAATAACCTTGTAATTTCAGCAAAACAAGATGATTTTTGACGGCTAGTCGTCCAATCGTGTCCAAATCACGGCTTCTAGGCCGACAACAAATCTAAACAATATGAATAACCTTGTAATTTCAGTAAAACAAGATGATTTTGACGGCTAGTCGTCCAATCGTGTTTCAACTACGGCTTCTAGACTGACAACAAACCTAAACAATATGAATAACATTGTAATTTCAGTAAAACAAGATGATTTTGACGGCTAGTCGTCCAATCGTGTTTCAATCACGGCTCTAGACCGACAACAAACCTAAACAATATGAATAACCTTGTAATTTCAGTAAAACAAGATGATTTTGACGGCTAGCTGTCCAATCGTGTTTCAATCACGGCTTCTAGACCGACAACAAACCTAAACAATATGAATAACCTTGTAATTTCAGTAAAACAAGACGATTTTGACGGCTAGTCGTCCAATCGTGTTACAATCACGGCTTCTAGACCGACAACAAACCTAAATAATATGAATAACCTTGTAATTTAGTAAAAACAAGATGATTTTGACGGCTAGTCGTCCAATCGTGTTTCAAATCACGGCTTCTAGACCGACAACAAACCTAAACACACAGGAATAAACCTTGTAATTTCAGTAAAACAAGATGATTTTGACGGCTAGTCGTCCAATCGTGTTTCAATCACGGCTTCTAGACCGACAACAAACCTAAACAATATGAATATCCTTGTAATTTCAGTAAAACAAGACGATTATGACGGCTAGTCGTCCAATCGTGTTTCAATCACGGCTTCTAGACCGTCAACAAACCTAAACAATATGAATAACCTTGTAATTTCAGTAAAACAAGACGATTTTGACGGCTAGTCGTCCAATCGTGTTTCAATCACGTCTTCTACACCGACAACAAACCTAAACAATATGAATAACCTTGTAATTTCAGTAAAACAAGATGATTTTGACGGCTAGTCGTCCAATCGTGTTTCAATCACGGCTTCTAGACCGACAACAAACCCAAACAATATGAATAACCTTGTAATTTCAGTAAAACAAGATGATTTTGACGGCTAGTCGTCCAATCGTGTTTCAATCACTGTTTCTAGACTGACAACAAACCTAAACAATATGAATAACCTTGTAATTTCAGTAAAACAAGATGATTTTCACGGCTAGTCGTCCAATCGTGTTTCAATCACGGCTTCTAGACCGACAACAAACCTAAACAATATGAATAACCTTGTAATTTCAGTAAAACAAGATGATTTTGACGGCTAGTCGTCCAATCGTGTTTCAATCACGGCTTCTAGACCGACAACAAACCTAAACAATATGAATAACCTTGTAATTTCAGTAAAACAAGATGATTTTGACGGCTAGTCGTCCAATCGTGTTTCAATCACGGCTTCTAGACCGACAAAACAAACCCAAACAATATGAATAACCCTGTAATTTCAGTAAAAACAAGATGATTTTGACGGCTAGTCGTCCAATCGTGTTTCAATCACGGCTTCTAGACCGACAACAAACTCAAACAATATGAATAACCTTGTAATTTCAGTAAAACAAGATGATTTTGACGGCTAGTCGTCCAATCGTGTTTCAATCACGGCTTCTAGACCGACAACAAACCTAAACAATATGAATAACCTTGTAATTTCAGTAAAACAAGATGATTTTGACGGCTAGTCGTCCAATCGTGTTTCAATCACGGCTTCTAGACCGACAACAAACCTAAACAATATGAATAACCTTGTAATTTCAGTAAAACAAGATAATTTTGACGGCTAAATGTCCAATCGTGTTTCAATCACGGCTTCTAGACCGACAACAAACCTAAAGAATATGAATAACATTGTAATTCCAGTAAAACAAGATGATTTTGACGGCTAGTCGTCCAATCGCGTTTCAACCACGGCTTCTAGACCGACAACAAACCTAAACAATATGAATAACCTTGTAATTTCAGTAAAACAAGATGATTTTGACGGCTAGTCGTCCAATCGTGTTTCAATCACGGCTTCTAGACCGACAACAAACCTAAACAAGGCGAATAACCTTGTAATTTCAGTAAAACAAGATAATTTTGACGGCTAGTCGTCCAATCGCTTCAATCACGGCTTCTAGACCGACAACAAACCTAAACAATATGAATAACCTTGTAATTTCAGTAAAACAAGATGATTTTGACGGCTAGTCGTCCAATCGTGTTTCAATCACGGCTTCTAGACCGACAACAAACCTAAACAATATGAATAACCTTGTAATTTCAGAAACAAGATGATTTTGACGGCTAGTCGTCCAATCGCGACGAATCACGGCTTCTAGACCGACAACAAACCTTAAACAATATGAATAACCTTGTAATTTCAGTAAAACAAGATGATTTTGACGGCTAGTCGTCCAATCGTGTTTCAAATCACGCTTTCCTAGGCCGACAACAAACCTAAACAATATGAATAACCTTGTAATTTCAGTAAAACAAGATGATTTTGACGGCTAGTCGTCCAATCGTGTTTCAATCATGGCTTCTAGACCGACAACAAACCCAACAATATGAATAACCTGTAATTTCAAAATCAAGATGATTTTCACGGCTAGTCGTCCAATCGTGTTTCAACTGATGTTTCTAGACCGACAACAAACCTAAACAATATGAATAACATTGTAATTTCAGTAAAACAAGATGATTTTGACGCCTAGTCGTCCAATCGTGTTTCAATACGGCTTCTAGACCGACGACAAACATAAACAATATGAATAACCTCTTGTAATTTCAGTAAAACAAGATGATTTTGACGGCTAGTCGTCCAATCGTGTTTCAACCACGGCTTCTAGACCGACAACAAACCTAAACAATATGAATAACCTTGTAATTTCAGTAAAACAAGATGATTTTGACGGCTAGTCGTCCAATCGTGTTTCAACAACGGCTTCTAGACCGACAACAAACCTAAACAATATGAATATCCTTGTAATTTCAGTAAAACAAGATGATTGCGACGGCTAGTCGTCCAATCGTGTTTCAACCTACGGCTTCTAGACCGTCAACAAACCTAAACAATATGAATAACCTTGTAATTTCAGTAAAACAAGATGACTTTGACGGCTAGTCGTCCAATCGTGTTTCAATCACGTCTTCTACACCGACAACAAACCTAAACAATATGAATAACCTTGTAATTTCAGTAAAACAAGATGATTTTGACGGCTAGTCGTCCAATCGTGTTTCAATCACGGCTTCTAGACCGACAACAAAAACCCAACAAATATGAATAACCTTGTAATTTCAGTAAAACAAGATGATTTTTGACGGCTAGTCGTCCAATCGTGTTTCCAATCATCGTTTCTAGACCGACAACAAACCTAAACAATATGAATAACCTTGTAATTTCAGTAAAACAAGATGATTTTCACGGCTAGTCGTCCAATCGTGGTTTCAATCACGGCTTCTAGACCGACAACAAACCCAAACAATATGAATAACCTTGTAATTTCAGTAAAACAAGATGATTTTGACGGCTAGTCGTCCAATCGTGTTTCAAATCACGGCTTTGACCGACAACAAACCCAAACAATATGAATAACCTTGTAATTTCAGTAAAACAAGATGATTTTGACGGCTAGTCGTCCAATCGTGTTTCCAATCACGGCTTCTAGACCGACAACAAACCCAAACAATATGAATAACCCCTGTAATTTCAGTAAAACAAGATGATTTTGACGGCTAGTCGTCCAATCGTGTTTCCAATCACGGCTTCTAGACTGACAACAAACCTAAGTAAACAATATGAATAACCTTGTAATTTCAGTAAACAAGATGATTTTGATGGCTAGTCGTCCAATCGTGTTTCAATCACGGCTTCTAGACTGACAACAAACCTAAACAATATGAATAACCTTGTAATTTCAGTAAAACAAGATGATTTTGATGCACAGTCGTCCAATCGTGTTTCAAATCACGGCTTCTAGACCGACAACAAACCTAAACAATATGAATAACCTTGTAATTTCAGTAAAACAAGATAATTTTGACGGCTAGTCGTCCAATCGTGTTTCAATCACGGCCTCTAGACCGACAACAAACCTAAAGAATATGAATAACATTGTAATCTCAGTAAAACAAGATGATTTTGACGGCTAGTCGTCCAATCGCGTTTCAATCACGGTTTCTAGATCAGACAACAAACCAAACAATATGAATAACCTTGTAATTTCAGTAAAACAAGATGATTTCGACGGCTAGTCGTCCAATCGTGCTTCAATCACGGTCTCTAGACCGACAACAAACCCAAACAATATGAATAACCTTGTAATTTCAGTAAAACAAGATAATTTTGACGGCTAGTCGTCCAATCGTGTTTCAATCACGGCTTCTAGACCGACAACAAACCTAAACAATATGAATAACCTTGTAATTTCAGTAAAACAAGATGATTTTGACGGCTAGTCGTCCAATCGTGTTTCAATCAATGGCTTCTAGACCGACAACAAACCCAAACACAATATGAATAACCTTGTAATTTCAGTAAAACAAGATGATTTTGACGGCTAGTCGTCCAATCGCGATTTAATCACGGCTTCTAGACCGACAACAAACCTGAAACAATATGAATAACCTTGTAATTTCAGTAAAACAAGACGATTTTGACGGCTAGTCGTCCAATCGTGTTTCCAACTGACGCTTCTAGGCCGACAACAAACCACAACAATATGAATAACCTTGTAATTTCAGTAAAACAAGATGATTTTGACGGCTAGTCGTCCAATCGTGTTTCAATCATGGCTTCTAGACCGACAACAAACCTAAACAATATGAATAACCTTGTAATTTCAGTAAAACAAGATGATTTTCTACGGCTAGTCGTCCAATCGTAAGTTTCAACTACGGCTTCTAGACCGACAACAAACCTAAACAATATGAATAACATTGTAATTTCAGCAAAACAAGATGATTTTGACGCCTAGTCGTCCAATCGTGTTTCAATCACGGCTTCTAGACCGACGACAACACAACAATATGAATAACCTTGTAATTTCAGTAAAAACAAGACGATTTTGACGGCTAGTCGTCCAATCGTGTTTCAATACGGCTTCTAGACTGGACAACAAACCTAAACAATATGAATAACCTTGTAATTTCAGTAAAAGAAGATGATTTTGACGGCCAGTCGTCCAATCGTGTTTCAATCACGGCTTCTAGACCGACAACAAACCTAAACAATATGAATAACCTTGTAATTTCAGTAAAACAAGATGATTTTGACGGCTAGTCGTCCAATCGTGTTTCAGCAATCATTTCTAGACTGACAACAAACCTAAACAATATGAATAACCTTGTAATTTCAGTAAAACAAGACGATTTTGACGTGGCTAGTCGTCCAATCGTGTTACAAATCACGGGCTTCAGACTGACAACAAACCAAACAATATGAATAACCTTGTAATTTCAGTAAAACAAGATGATTTTGACGGCTAGTCGTCCAATCGTGTTTCAATCATTTTGGCTTCTAGACCGACAACAAACCTAAACAATATGAATAACCTTGTAATTTCAGTAAAACAAGATGATTTTGACGGCTAGTCGTCCAATCGTGTTTCAATCACGGCTTCTAGACCGACAACAAACCTAAACAATATGAATATCCTTGTAATTTCAGTAAAACAAGATGATTATGACGGCTAGTCGTCCAATCGTGTTTCAATCACGGCTTCTAGACCGTCACTGGTTCAAACAATATGAATAACCTTGTAATTTCAGTAAAACAAGATGATTGACGGCTAGTCGTCCAATCGTGTTTCAATCACGGCTTCTAGACCGACAACAAACCTAAACAATATGAATATTGTAATTTCAGTAAAACAAGATGATTTTTGACGGCTAGTCGTCCAATCGTGCTTCAATCACGGCTTCTAGACCGACAACAAACCTAAACAATATGAATAACCTTGTAATTTCAGTAAAACAAGACGATTTTGACGGCTAGTCGTCCAATCGTGTTTCAATCACGGCTTCTAGACCGACAACAAACCTAAACAATATGAATATACTTGTAATTTCAGTAAAACAAGATGTGATTATGACGGCTAGTCGTCCAATCCCGTTTCAATCACGGCTTCTAGACCGTCAACAAACCTAAACAATATGAATAACCTTGTAATTTCAGTAAAACAAGATGATTTTGACGGCTAGTCGTCCAATCGTGTTTCCGAATCACGGCTTCTAGGCCGACAACAAACCTAAACAATATGAATAACCTTGTAATTTCAGTAAAACAAGATGATTTTGACGGCTAGTCGTCCAATCGTGTTTCAATCACGGCTTCTAGACCGACAACAAACCTAAACAATATGAATAACCTTGTAATTTCAGTAAAACAAGATGATTTTCACGGCTAGTCGTCCAATCGTGTTTCAATCACGGCTTCTGACTGACAACAAACCTAAACAATATGAATAACATTGTAATTTCAGCAAAAACAAGATGATTTTGACGCCTAGTCGTCCAATCGTGTTTCCAATTACGGCTTCTAGACCGACAACAAACCCAAACAATACGAATAACCTTGTAATTTCAGTAAAACAAGATGATTTTGACGGCTAGTCGTCCAATCGTGTGTTTCAATCACGGCTTCTAGACCGACAACAAACCCAAACAATATGAATAACCTTGTAATTTCAGTAAAACAAGATGATTTTTGACGCTATCGTCCAATCGTGTTTCAATCACGGCTTCTAGACCGACAACAAACTCAAACAATATGAATAACCTTGTAATTTCAGTAAAACAAGATGATTTTGACGGCTAGTCGTCCAATCGTGTTTCAATCACGGCTTCTAGACCGACAACAAACCTAAACAATATGAATAACCTTGTAATTTCAGTAAAACAAGACGATTCTTGACGGCTAGTCGTCCAATCGTGTTACAATCACGGCTTCTAGACCGACAACAAACCTAAACAATATGAATAACCTTGTAATTTCAGTAAAACAAGATGATTTTGACGGCTAGTCGTCCAATCGTGTTTCACCACGGCTTCTAGACTGACAACAAACCTAAACAATATGAATAACCTTGTAATTTCATAAAACAAGATGATTTTCACGGCTAGTCGTCCAATCGACGAATCAAGCCGGCTTCTAGACTGACAACAAACCTAAACAATATGAATAACCTTGTAATTTCAGTAAACAAAGATGATTTTGACGGCTAGTCGTCCAATCGTGTTTCAATCAATTACCAGCCGACAACAAACCTAAACAATATGAATAACCTTGTAATTTCAGTAAAACAAGATGATTTTGACGGCTAGTCGTCCAATCGTGTTTCAGACCACGGCTTCTAGACCTACAACAAACCTAAACAATATGAATAACCTTGTAATTTAAAACAAGATGATTTTGGACGGCTAGTCGTCCAATCGTGTTTCAATCACGGCCTAGACCGACAACAAACCTAAACAATATGAATAACCTTGTAATTTCAGTAAAATGAAGACGATTTTTGACGGCTTGTCGTCCAATCGTGTTTCAATCACGGCTTCTAGACCGACAACAAACCTAAACAATATGAATATCCTTGTAATTTCAGTAAAACAAGATGATTATGACGGCTAGTCGTCCAATCGTGTTTCAATCACGGCTTCTAGACCGTCAACAAAACCTAAACAATATGAATAACCTTGTAATTTCTGTAAAAACAAGATGATTTTGACGGCTAGTCGTCCAATCGTGTTTCAACTGCCGCTCCTAGACTGACAACAAACTCAAACAATATGAATAACATTGTAATTTCAGTAAACAAGGATGATTTTTGACGGTTAGTCGTCCAATTGTGTTTCAATCACGGCTTCTAGACTGACAACAAACCTTAAACAATATGAATAACCTTGCAATTTAAAGAAAAACAAGATGATTTTTCGATGGCTAGTCGTCCAATCGTGTTTCAAATCACGGCTTCTAGACCGACAACAAACCTAAACAATATGAATAACCTTGTAATTTCAGTAAAACAAGATGATTTTGACGGCTAGTCGTCCAATCGTGATTTAATCACGGCTTCTAGACCGACAACAAACCTAAACAATATGAATAACCTTGTAATTTCAGCAAAACAAGAAAGGATTTTGACGGCTAGTCGTCCAATCGTGTTTCAATCACGGCTTCTAGGCCGACAACAAAATCTAAACAATATGAATAACCTTGTAATTTCAGTAAAACAAGATGATTTTGACGGCTAGTCGTCCAATCGTGTTTCAATCACGGCTTCTAGACCGACAACAAAAACCTAAACAATATGAATAACATTGTAATTTCAGTAAAACAAGATGATTTTGACGGCTAGTCGTCCAATCGTGTTTCAATCCACGCTTCTAGACCGACAACAAACCTAAACAATATGAATAACCTTGTAATTTCAGTAAAACAAGATGATTTTGACGGCTAGTCGTCCAATCGTGTTTCAATCAATGGGCTTCTAGACCGACAACAAACCTAAACAATATGAATAACCTTGTAATTTCAGTAAAATAAGATGATTTTCACGTGGCTAGTCGTCCAATCGTGATTTAATCACGGCTTCTAGACCGACAAACAAACCTAAACAATATGAATAACCTTGTAATTTCAGTAAAACAAGATGATTTTGACGGCTAGTCGTCCAATCGTGTTTCAATCACGGCTTCTAGACCTACAACAAACCTAAACAATATGAATAACCTTGTAATTTCAGTAAAACAAGATGATTTTGACGGCCGTCCAATCGTGTTTCGAATCACGGCTTCTAGACCGACAAACAAACCTAAACAATATGAATAACCTTGTAAATTTCAGTAAAACAAGACGACTGACGCTTCTTGTCGTCCAATCGTGTTTCAATCACGGCTTCTAGACCGACAACAAACCTAAACAATATGAATATCCTTGTAATTTCAGTAAAACAAGATGATTGCGACGGCTAGTCGTCCAATCGTGTTTCAATCACGGCTTCTAGACCGTCAACAAACCTAAACAATATGAATAACCTTTGTAATTTCTGTAAAACAAGATGATTTTGACGGCTAGTCGTCCAATCGTGTTTCAATCACGTCTTCTAGACCGACAACAAACCTAAACAATATGAATAACATTGTAATTTCAGTAAAACAAGATGATTTTGACGGCTAGTCGTCCAATTGTTTCAATCACGGCTTCTAGACCGACAACAAACCTAAACAATATGAATAACCTTGTACTTCAGTAAAACAAGATGATTTTCACGGCTAGTCGTCCAATCGTGTTTCAATCACGTCAGACTGACAACAAACCTAAACAATATGAATAACCTTGTAATTTCAGTAAAACAAGATGATTTTGACGGCCAGTCGTCCAATCGTGATTTAATCACGGCTTCTAGACCGACAACAAACCTAAACAATATGAATAACCTTGTAATTTCAGCAAAACAAGATGATTTTGACGGCTAGTCGTCCAATCGTGTTTCAATCACGGCTTCTAGGCCGACAACAAATCTAAACAATATGAATAACCTTGTAATTTCAGTAAAACAAGATGATTTTGACGGCTAGTCGTCCAATCGTGTTTCAATCACGGCTTCTAGACCGACAACAAACCTAAACAATATGAATAACATTGTAATTTCAGTAAAACAAGATGATTTTGACGGCTAGTCGTCCAATCGTGTTTCAATCACGGCTTCTAGACCGACAAAACAAACCTTAAACAATATGAATAACCTTGTAATTTCAGTAAACAAGACGATTTTGACGGCTAGTCGTCCAATCGTGTTTCAATCACGGCTTTCAGACCGACAACAAACCCAAACAATATGAATAACCTTTGTAATTTCAGTAAACAAAGAATGATTTTGACGGCTAGTCGTCCAATCAAAAAGTTGAATCACGGCTTCTAGACTGACAACAAACCTAAAAACAATATGAATAACCTTGTAATTTCAGTAAAACAAGATGATTTTCACGGCTAGTCGTCCAAATCGTGTTTCAATCACGTCTTCTAGACCGACAACAAACCTAAACAATATGAATAACCTTGTAATTTCAGTAAAACAAGCTGATTTTGACGGCTAGTCCTCCAATGGGAACAATCCGATGAAGTCCAAGATTTAATATGCATCCGCAATTGAACATGAACACTTTGGTCCAGTAAAACAAGATGATTTTGACGGCTAGTCGTCCAATCGTGTTTCAATCACGGCTTCTAGACCGACAACAAACCCAAACAATATGAATAACCTTGTACTTCAAAACAAGATGATTTTTTCACGGCCAGTCGTCCAATCGTGACGAATCACGGCTTCTAGACCGACAAATAAACCCCAAACAATATGAATAACCTTGTAATTTCAGTAAAACAAGATGATTTTGACGGCTAGTCGTCCAACCGTGTTTCAACCCTCACGGCCGAAGGCCGACAACAAAACCTAAACTATATGAATAACCTTGTAATTTCAGTAAAACAAGATGATTTTGACGGCTAGTCGTCCAATCGTGTTTCAATCACGGCTTCTGGACCGACAACAAACCTAAACAATATGAATAACCTTGTAATTTCAAAACAAGGATTTTGACGGCTAGTCGTCCAATCGTGTTTCAACTACGGCTTCTAGACTGACAACAAACCTAAACAATATGAATAACATTGTAATTTCAGTAAAACAAGATGATTTTGACGGCTAGTCGTCCAATCGTGTTTCAATCATGGCTTCTAGACCGACAACAAACCTAAACAATATGAATAACCTTGTACTTGAAACAAGACGATTTTGACGGCTAGTCGTCCAATCGTGTTTCAAATCAGCTTCTAGACCGACAACAAACCTAAACAATATGAATATCCTTGTAATTTCAGTAAAACAAGATGATTATGACGGCTAGTCGTCCAATCCTGTTTCAATCACGGCTTCTAGACCGTCAACAAACGTAAACATGAATAACCTTGTAATTTCAGTAAAACAAGATGATTTTGACGGCTAGTCGGGTCCAATCGTGTTTCAATCACGTCTTCTAGACCGACAACAAACCTAAACAATATGAATAACATTGTAATTTCAGTAAAACAAGATGATTTTGACGGCTAGTCGTCCAATCGTGTTTCAATCACGGCTTCTAGACTGACAACAAACCTAAACAATATGAATAACCTTGTAATTTTAGTGCAAAACAAGACGATTTTCCCGGCTAGTCGTCCAATCGTGTTTCAACTACTATTTCTAGACCGACAACAAACCCAAACAATATGAATAACCTTGTAATTTCAGTAAAACAAGATGATTTTGACGGCCAGTCGTCCAATCGTGTTTCAATCACGGCTTCTAGACCGACAACAAACCCAAACAATATGAATAACCTTGTAATTTCAGTAAAACAAGATGATTTTGACGGCTAGTCGTCCAATCGCGATTTAATCACTGGGCTTCTAGACCGACAACAAAACTCCAACAATATGAATAACCTTGTAATTTCAGTAAAAAGATGATTTTGACGGCTAGTCGTCCAATCGTAGTTTCAATCACGGCTTCTAGGCTGACAATGAACCTAAACAATATGAATAACCTTGTAATTTCAGTAAAACAAGACAGATTTTGACTTCATTAGTCGGTCCAATGTGTTTCAACTACGGCTTTGTGACCACATCATACCATAATACAGTGGATAAACCCTTTGTAATTTCAAAGTGTAACAAGATGATTTTCCACGGCTATCGTCCAATCGGTGTTTTCATCCCAGCCGGCTCGACCGACAACAAACCTATCAGTATGAATAAACATGAACAGTAAACAAGATGATTTTGACACCAAAGTCGTCCAACGTGTTTCAGAATCCTTACTTCTAACGACCTACGTAGCCGATAAATACCAAGGTTAAACCTGTAATTTCATGGAACAAGATGATTTTGACGGCTAGTCGTCCAATCGTGTTTCAATCACGGCTTCTAGACCGACAACAAACCTAAACACAATATGAATAACCTTGTAATTTCAGTAAAAGAAGATGATTTTGACGGTTATCCAATCGTGTTTCAATCACGGCTTCTAGACCGACAACAAACCTAAACAATATGAATAACCTTGTAATTTCAGTAAAACAAGATGATTTTGACGGCTAGTCGTCCAATCGTGTTTCAATCACGGCTTCTAGACCGACAACAAACCTAAACAATATGAATAACCTTGTAATTTCAGTAAAACAAGATGATTTTCACGGCTAGTCGTCCAATCGTGATTTAATCACGGCTTCTAGACCGACAAACAAACCCAAGACAATATGAATAACAACCTTGTAATTTCAGTAAAACAAGATGATTTGACGGCTAGTCGTCCAATCGTGTTTCAATCACGGCTTCTCAGCCGACAACAAACCTAAACAATATGAATAACCTTGTAATTTCAGTAAAACAAGATGATTTTGACGGCTAGTCGTCCAATCGTGCTTCAATCACGGCTTCTCAGACCTACAACAAACCTAAACAATATGAATAACCTTGTAATTTCAGTAAACAAGATGATTTTTGACGGCTAGTCGTCCAATCGTGCTCAATCACGGCTTCTAGACCGACAACAAACCTAAACAATATGAATAACCTTGTAATTTCAGTAAAACAAGACGATTTTGACGGCTTGTCGTCCAATCGTGCTCAATCACGGCTTTGATCTGACAACAAACCTAAACAATATGAATATCCTTGTAATTTCAGTAAAACAAGATGATTATGACGGCTAGTCGTCCAACTGTGTTTCAATCACGGCTTCTAGACCGTCAACAAACCTAAACAATATGAATAACCTTGTAATTTCTGTAAAACAAGATGATTTTGACGGCTAGTCGTCCAATCGTGTTTCAATCACGTCTTCTAGACTGACAACAAACCTGCAAACAATATGAATAACATTGTAATTTCAGTAAAACAAGATGATTTTGACGGCTAGTCGTCCAATTGTGTTTCAAATCAATGGCTTCTAGACCGACAACAAACCTAAACAATATGAATAACCTTGTACTTAGCAAACAAGATGATTTTCTACGGCTAGTCGTCCAATCGTGTTTCAATCACGGCTTCTAGACTGACAAATGTAAAACCTAAACAATATGAATAACCTTGTAATTCTAGGTGTGAAACAAGATGATTTTGACGGCTAGTCGTCCAATCGTGTTTCAATCATTGCCTCTTTAAGCCGACAACAAACCTAACAATATGAATAACCTTGTAATTTCAGTGCAAAACAAGATGATTTTGACGGCTAGTCGTCCAATCGTGTTTCAATCATGGCTTCTAGACTGACAACAAACCTAAACAATATGAATAACCTTGTAATTTCAGTAAAACAAGATGATTTTCACGGCCAGTCGTCCAATCGTGTTTCAATCACGGCTTCTAGACCGACAACAAACCTAAACAATATGAATAACATTGTAATTTCCGCAAAACAAGATGATTTTGACGCCTAGTCGTCCAATCGTGTTTCAATCCCGGTTTCTAGACCGACGACAAACATAAACAATATGAATAACCTTGTAATTTCAGTAAAACAAGATGATTTTGACGGCTAGTCGTCCAATCGTGTTTCAATCACGGCTTCTAGACCGACAACAAACCTAAACAATATGAATAACCTTTTGTAATTTCAGTAAAAGAAGATGATTTTGACGGCTAGTCGTCCAATCGTGTTTCAACTACGGCTTCTAGACCGACAACAAACCTAAACAATATGAATAACCTTGTAATTTCAGTAAAACAAGATGATTTTGACGGCTAGTCGTCCAATCGTGTTTCAAATCACGGCTTCTAGACCGACAACAAAAAGTAAACAATATGAATAACCTTGTAATTTCAGTAAAACAAGACGATTTTCATTGGCTAGTCGTCCAATCGTGATTTAATCACGGCTTCTAGACCGACAACAAACCCAAACAATATGAATAACCTTGTAATTTCAGTAAAACAAGATGATTTTGACGGCTAGTCGTCCAATCTGTGTTTTCCAACTGATTACCAGCTGACAACAAACCTAAACAATATGAATAACCTTGTAATTTCAGTAAACAGAAGATGATTTTGACGGCTAGTCGTCCAATCGTGTCAAATCATTTACTTCTAGACCTACAACAAACCTAAACAATATGAATAACCTTGTAATTTCAGTAAAACAAGATGATTTTGACGGCTAGTCGTCCAATCGTGTTTCAATCACGGGCTTCTAGATCGACAACAAACTCAAATAAGTGAATAACCTTGTAATTTCAGTAAAACAAGACGATTTTGACGGCTTGTCGTCCAATCGTGTTTCAATCACGGCTTCTAGACTGACAACAAACCAAACAATATGAATATCCTTGTAATTTCAGTAAAACAAGATGATTATGACGGCTAGTCGTCCAATCGTTTCAATCACGGCTTCTAGACCGTCAACAAACCTAAACAATATGAATAACCTTGTAATTTCTGTAAAACAAGATGATTTTGACGGCTAGTCGTCCAATCGTGTTTCGAATCACGTCTTCTAGACTGACAACAAACCTAAACAATATGAATAACATTGTAATTTCAGTAAAAACGTAAGATGATTTTGACGGCTAGTCGTCCAATTGTAGCTCTGAATCACGGCTTCTAGACCGACAACAAACCTAAACAATATGAATAACCTTGTAATTTCAGTAAAACAAGATGATTTTCACGGCTAGTCGTCCAATCGTGTTTCAATCACGGCTTCTAGACCGACAACAAACCTAAACAATATGAATAACCTTGTAATTTCAGTAAAACAAGATGATTTTGACGGCTAGTCGTCCAATCGATTTAATCACGGCTTCTAGACCGACAACAAACCTAAACAATATGAATAACCTTGTAATTTCAGCAAAACAAGATGATTTTGACGGCTAGTCGTCCAATCGTGAGCCCAATCACGGCTTCTAGGCCGACAACAAATCTAAACAATATGAATAACCTTGTAATTTCAGTAAAACAAGATGATTTTGACGGCTAGTCGTCCAATCGTGTTTCAATCACGGCTTCTAGACCGACAAATTAAACTAAACAATATGAATAACATTGTAATTTCAGTAAAAGAAGATGATTTTGACGGCTAGTCGTCCAATCGTGTTTCAATCACGGCCGTAGACTGACAACAAACCTAAACAATATGAATAACCTTGTAATTTCAGTAAAACAAGATGATTTTGACGGCTAGTCGTCCAATCGTGTTTCAATCACGGCTTCTAGACTGACAACAAACCTAAACAATATGAATAACCTTGTAATTTCAGTAAATCAAGATGATTTTCACGGTCGTCCAATCGTGATTTAATCACGGCTTCTAGACCGACAACAAACCTAAACAATATGAATAACCTTGTAATTTCAGTAAAACAAGATGATTTCGACGGCTAGTCGTACAATCGTGTTTGAATCACGGCTTCTCAGCCGACAACAAACCTAAACAATATGAATAACCTTGTAATTTCAGTAAAACAAGATGATTTTGACGGCTAGTCGTCCAATCGTGTTTCAATCACGGCTTCTAGACCTACAACAAACCTAAACAATATGAATAACCTTGTAATTTCAGTAAAAACAAGATGATTTTGACGGCTAGTCGCTATCCAATCGTGTTTCAATCACGGCTTCTAGACTGACAAAACAAACCTAAACAATATGAATAACCTGTAATTAGCAAACAAGATGATTTGACGGCTTGTCGTCCAATCGCGTTTCAATCACGGCTTCTAGACCGACAACAAACCTAAACAATATGAATATCCTTGTAATTTCAGTAAAACAAGATGATTATGACGGCTAGTCGTCCAATCGTGTTTCAATCACGGCTTCTAGACCGTCAAACAAACCTAAACAATATGAATAACCTTGTAATTTCTGTAAAACAAGATGATTTTGACGGCTAGTCGTCCAATCGTGTTTCAATCACGTTCCCAGACCGACAACAAACCTAAACAATATGAATAACATTGTAATTTCAGGTAAAATGAAGATGATTTTGACGGCTAGTCGTCCAATTGTGTTTCAATCACGGCTTCTAGGCCGACAAATAAAATCTAAACAATATGAATAACCTTGTAATTTCAGTAAAACAAGATGATTTTGACGGCTAGTCGTCCAATTGTGTTTCAATCACGGCTTCTAGACCGATAACAAACCTAAATAATATGAATAACCTTGTAATTTCAGTAAAACAAGATGATTTTCACGGCTAGTCGTCCAATCGTGCTCAATCACGGCTTCTAGACCGACAACAAACCCAAACAATATGAGTCTCCAACCTTGTAATTTCAGTAAAACAAGATGATTTTGATTTGTTGTCGTCCAATCGTGACGAATCACGAAATGCAGATCGACAACAAACCCAAACAATATGAATAACCTTGTAATTTCAGCAAAACAAGATGATTTTGACGGCTGGGTCGTCCAATCGTGTTTCAACTCACGGCTTCTAGGCCGACAACAACCCAACAATATGAATAACCTTGTAATTTCAGTAAAACAAGATGGATTTTGACGGCTAGTCGTCCAATCGTGTTTCAATCACGGCCGACCGACAACAAACCTAAACAATATGAATAACATTGTAATTTCAGTAAAACAAGATGATTTTGATTGCCAGTCGTCCAATCGTGTTTCAATCACGGCTTCTAGACCGACAACAAACCTAAACAATATGAATAACCTTGTAATTTCAGTAAACAAGATGGACGGCTAGTCGTCCAATCGTGTTTCAATCACGGCTTCTAGACCGACAACAAACCTAAACAATATGAATAACCTTGTAATTTCAGTAAAACAAGACGATTTTGACGGCTAGTCGTCCAATCAAAAATACAATCACGGCTTCTAGACCGACAACAAACCTAAACATGAATAACCTTGTAA
This sequence comes from Ascarosepion bandense, assembly GCA_037127315.1. Lineage (NCBI taxonomy): Eukaryota > Metazoa > Mollusca > Cephalopoda > Sepiida > Sepiidae > Ascarosepion > Ascarosepion bandense. The sequence continues at coordinate 41,159 of JBBBDQ010016674.1, read as the reverse complement.
TTTCAGTAAAACAAGATGATTACTTGCATAGTCGTCCAATCGTGTGCTCAAATCACGTCTTCTAGACCGACAACAAACCTAAACAATATGAATAACCTTGTAATTTCAGTAAAATGTGCTGATTTTGACGGCTAGTCCTCCAATCGTGTTTCAATCATTTCTAGACCGGACAAATAAACCTAAACAATATGAATAACCTTGTAATTTCAGTAAAACAAGATGATTTTGATTTGCCAGTCGTCCAATCGTGTTTCAATCACGGCTTCTAGACCGACAACAAACCTAAACAATATGAATAACCTTTGTAATTTCAGTAAAACAAGATGATTTTCACGGCCAGTCGTCCAATCGTGATTTAATCACGGCTTCTAGACCGACAACAAACCTAAACAATATGAATAACCTTGTAATTTCAGTAAAACAAGATGATTTTGACGGCTGAAGTCGTCCAATCGTGTTTCAATCACGGCTTCTAGGCCGACAACAAACCTTAAACTATATGAATAACCTTGTAATTTCAGTAAAACAAGATGATTTTAGACGGCTAGTCGTCCAATCGTGTTTCAATTCACGGCTTCTTGACCGACAACAAACCTAAACAATATGAATAACCTTGTAATTTCAGTAAAAAATGCGATGATTTTGACGGCTAGTCGTCCAATCGTGTTTCAATCACGGCTTTGTGATCAATAACAAACCTAAACAATATGAATAACATTGTAATTTCAGTAAAACAAGATGATTTTGACGGCTAGTCGTCCAATCGTGTTTCAATCATGGCTTCTAGACCGACAACAAACCTAAAACAATATGAATAACCTTGTAATTTCAGTAAAACAAGACGATTTTGACGGCTAGTCGCTTCAATCGTGTTTGGACCACGGCTTCTAGACCGACAACAAACCCAAACAATATGAATATCCTTGTAATTTCAGTAAAACAAGATGATTATGACGGCTAGTCGTCCAATCCTGTTTCAATCACGGCTTCTAGACCGTCAACAAACGTAAACAATATGAATAACCTTGTAATTTCAGTAAAACAAAGACGATTTTGATGGCTAGTCGTCCAATCGTGTTTCAACTGCTCCTAGACTGGACAACAAACCTAAACAATATGAATAACATTGTAATTTCAGTAAAACAAGGATTTTGACGGCTAGTCGTCCAATCGTGTTTCAATCACGGCTTCTAGACCGACAACAAACCTAAACAATATGAATAACCTTGTAATTTTAGTGAAACAAGATGATTTTCCCGGCTAGTCGTCCAATCGTGTTTCAATCACGGCTTCTAGACCGACAACAAACCTAAACAATATGAATAACCTTGTAATTTCAGTAAAACAAGATGATTTTGACGGCTAGTCGTCCAATCGTGTTTCAATCATTGGCCGACCGACAACAAACCTAAACAATATGAATAACCTTGTAATTTCAGTAAAACAAGATGATTTTTTTGACGGCTAGTCGTCCAATCGCGATTTAATCACGGCTTCTAGACCGACAACAAACCTAAACAACAGTGAATAACCTTGTAATTTCAGTAAAACAAGATGATTTTGACGGCTAGTCGTCCAATCGTGTTTCAATCACGGCTTCTAGGGCCGACAACAAACCCAAATACAATATGAATAACCTTGTAATTTCAGTAAAACAAGATGATTTGACGGCTAGTCGTCCAATCGTGCTCGAAATCCATGGCTTCTAGACCGACAACAAACCAACATGAATAACCTGTAATTTCAGTAAAACAAGATGATTTTCACGGCTAGTCGTCCAATCGTGTTTCAATCACGGCTTCTAGACCGACAACAAACCTAAACAATATGAATAACATTGTAATTTCTTGTGCAAAAACAAGATGATTTTGACGCCTAGTCGTCCAATCGTGTTTCAATCCCGGCTTCTAGACCGACGACAAAACATAAACAATATGAATAACCTTGTAATTTCAGTAAAACAAGATGATTTTGACGGCTAGTCGTCCAACCGTGTTTCAATCACGGCTTCTAGACTGACAACAAAACCTAAACAATATGAATAACCTTGTAATTTCAGTAAAAGAAGATGATTTTGACGGCTAGTCGTCCAATCGTGTTTCCAATCATCACTTAGACCGACAACAAACCCAAACAATATGAATAACCTTGTAATTTCAGTAAAACAAAGATGATTTTGACGGCTAGTCGTCCAATCGTGTTTCAATCACGGCTTCTAGACCGACAACAAACCTAAACAATATGAATAGACCCAAATTTCAGTAAAAACAATATTTCACTGGCTAAGCCCGTCCAATCGTGATTTAATCACGGCTTCTAGACCGACAACAAAACTCCAAACAATATGAATAACCTTGTAATTTCAGTAAAACAAGATGATTTTGATGCTAGTCGTCCAATCGTGGTTTCAACCGATTATTTCTCCGACAACAAACCTAAACAATATGAATAACCTCGTAATTTCAGTAAAACAAGATGATTTTGACGGCTAGTCGTCCAATCGTGTTTCAATCACGGCTTCTAGACCTACAACAAACCTAAACAATGAATATGAATAACCTTGTAATTTCAGTAAAACAAGATAGATTTTGACGGCTAGTCGTCCAATCATTTCAATCACGGCTTCTAGACCGACAACAAACCTAAACAATATGAATAACCTTGTAATTTCAGTAAAACAAGACGATTTTGACGGCTTGTCGTCCAATCGTGTTTCAATCACGGTCAGACCGACAACAAACCTAAACAATATGAATATCCTTGTATTTCAGTAAAACAAGATGATTATGACGGCTAGTCGTCCAATCGTGTTTCAATCACGGCTTCTAGACCGTCAACAAACCTAAACAATATGAATAACCTTGTAATTTCTGTAAAACAAGATGATTTTGACGGCTAGTCGTCCAATCGTGTTTCAATCACGTCTTCTAGACCGACAACAAACCTAAACAATATGAATAACATTGTAATTTCAGTAAAACAAGATGATTTTGACGGCCAGTCGTCTGAATTGTGTTTCAATCACGGCTTCTAGACCGACAACAAACCCAAACAATATGAATAACCTTGTAATTTCAGTAAAACAAGATGATTCTCTCACGGCTAGTCGTCCAATCGTGTTTCAAATCACGGCTTCTAGACCGACAACAAAACCAAACAATATGAATAACCTTGTAATTTCAGTAAACAAGATGATTTTGACGGCTAGTCGTCCAATCGTGATTTAATCACGGCTTCTAGACCGACAACAAACCTAAACAATATGAATAACCTTGTAATTTCAGCAAAACAAGATGATTTTGACGGCTAGTCGTCCAATCGTGTTTCAATCACGGCTTCTAGGCCGACAACAAATCTAAACAATACATCAACCTTAGTAATTTCCAGTGCCAAAGATTAGATTTTTGACGGCTAGTCGTCCAATCGTGTTTCAATCACGGCTTCTAGACCGACAACAAAACCCAACAATATGAATAACATTGTACTCAGTAAAACAAGATGATTTTGACGGCTAGTCGTCCAATCGTGTTTCAACTCATTACTTCTAGACCGACAACAAACCTAAACAATATGAATAACCTTGTAATTTCAGTAAAACAAGATGATTTTGACGGCTAGTCGTCCAATCAAAGTTTCAATCAGTTTCTAGACCGACAACAAACCTAAACAATATGAATAACCTCGTACTTCAGTAAATCAAGATGATTTTCACGGCTAGTCGTCCAATCGTGATTTAATCACGCCTCTAGACCGACAACAAACCTAAACAATATGAATAACCTTGTAATTTCAGTAAAACAAGATGATTTTGGATTACGCCGTCCAATCGTGTTTCAATCACGGCTTCTCAGCCGACAACAAACCTAAACAATATGAATAACCTTGTAATTTCAGTAAACAAGATGATTTCGACGGCTAGTCGTCCAATCGTGTTTCAATCACGGCTTCTAGACCTACAACAAACCTAAACAATATGAATAACCTTGTAATTTCAGTGTAAGATGATTTTGACGGCTAGTCGTCCAATCGTGTTTCAATCACGGCTTCTAGACCGACAACAAACCTAAACAATATGAATAACCTTGTAATTTCAGTAAAACAAGACGATTTTGACGGCTTGTCGTCCAATCGTGTTTCAATCACGGCTTCTAGACCGACAACAAACCTAAACAATATGAATATCCTTGTAATTTCAGTAAAACAAGATGATTATGACGGCTAGTCGTCTAATCGTGTTTCAATCACGGCTTCTAGACCGTCAACAAACCTAAACAATATGAATAACCTTGTAATTTCTGCAAAACAAGATGATTTTGACGGCTAGTCGTCCAATCGTGTTTCAATCACGTCTTCTTAGACCGACAACAAACCTAAACAATATGAATAACATTGTAATTTCAGTAAAACAAGATGATTTTGACGGCTAGTCGTCCAATTGTGTTTCAATCACGGCTTCTAGACCGACAACAAACCTAAACAATATGAATAACCTTGTAATTTCAGTAAAACAAGATGATTTTCACGGCTAGTCGTCCAATCGTGTTTCAATCACGGCCTCTAGACCGACAACAAACCTAAAATTAATATGAATAACCTTGTAATTTCAGTAAAACAAGATGATTTTGACGGCTAGTCGTCCAATCGCTTCAATCACGGCTTCTAGACCGACAACAAACCTAAACAATATGAATAACCTTGTAATTTCAGTAAAACAAGATGATTTTGACGGCTAGTCGTCCAATCGTGTTTCAATCACGGCTTCTAGACCGACAACAAACCTAAATACAATATGAATATCCTTGTAATTTCAGTAAAACAAGATGATTATGACGGCTAGTCGTCCAATCGTGATTTAATCACGGCTCTTAGACCGTCAACAAACCTAAACAATATGAATAACCTTGTAATTTCAGTAAAACAAGATGATTTTGACGGCTAGTCGTCCAATCGTGTTTCAATCACGGCTTCTAGACCGACAACAAACCTAAACAATATGAATAACACAATTTCAGTAAAACAAGATGATTTTGACGGCTAGTCGTCCAATCGTAGTTTCAATCACGGCTTCTAGACCGACAACAAAACCTAAACAATATGAATAACCTTGTAATTTCAGTAAAACAAGACGACTTGACGGCTAGTCGTCCAATCGTGTTTCCAATCACTTCGCTTCTAAACCGACAACAAACCTAAACAATATGAATATACTTGTAATTTCAGTAAAACAAGATGATTATGACGGCTAGTCGTCCAATCCTGTTTCAATCACGGCTTCTAGACCGTCAACAAACCTAAACAATATGAATAACCTTGTAATTTCAGTAAAACAAGATGATTTTGACGGCTAGTCGTCCAATCGTGTTTCAACTGACGGCTTCTAGGCCGACAACAAACCTAAACAATATGAATAACCTTGTAATTTCAGTAAAACAAGATGATTTTGACGGCTAGTCGTCCAATCGTGTTTCAATCACGGCTTCTAGACCGACAACAAACCTAAACAATATGAATAACCTGTAATTTCAGTAAAACAAGATGATTTTCACGGCTAGTCGTCCAATCGTGTTTCAATCACGGCTTCTAGACCGACAACAAACCTAAACAATATGAATAACATTGTAATTTCAGTAAAACAAGATGATTTTGACGGCCTAGTCGTCCAATCGTGTTTCAATCACGGCTTTAGACTGACAACAAACCTAAACAATATGAATAACCTTGTAATTTCAGTAAAACAAGATGATTTTGACGGCTAGTCGTCCAATCGTGTTTCAATCACGGCTTCTAGACCGACAACAAACCTAAACAATATGAATAACCTTGTAATTTCAGTAAACAAGATGATTTTGACGGCTAGTCGTCCAATCGTACTAATCACGCTTCTAGACCGACAACAAACCCAAACAACATGAATAACTGTAATTTCAGTAAAACAAGATGATTTTGACGGCTAGTCGTCCAATCGTGTTTCAATCACGGCTTCTAATGACAACAAACCTAAACAATATGAATAACCTTGTAATTTCAGTAAAAACAAGACGATTTTGACGCATAGTCGTCCAATCGTGTTACAATCACGGTCAGACCGACAACAAACCTAAACAATAGAATAACCTTGTAATTTCAGTAAAACAAGATGATTTTGACGGCTAGTCGTCCAATCGTGTTTCAATCACGGCTTCTAGACCGACAACAAACCTAAACAATATGAATATCCTTGTAATTTTAATAAAACAAGATGATTATGACGGCTAGTCGTCCAATCGTGTTTCAATCACGGCTTCTTAGACCGTCAACAAACCTAAACAATATGAATAACCTTGTAATTTCAGTAAAACAAGATGATTTTGACGGCTAGTCGTCCAATCGTGTTTCAATCACGTCTTCTAATTCAATACCGTATCCCAAACAATGAATAACCTTGTAATTTCAGTAAAATGTTGATTTTGACGGCCAGTCCTCCAATCGTGTTTCAATCACGGCTTCTAGACCGACAACAAACCTAAACAATATGAATAACCTTGTAATTTCAGTAAAACAAGATGATTTTGACGGCTAGTCGTCCAATCGTGTTTCAATCACGGCTTCTAGACCGACAACAAACCTAAACAATATGAATAACCTTTAAAATTTCAGTAAAACAAGATGATTTTCACGGCTAGTCGTCCAATCGTGATTTAATCACGGCTTCTAGACTGACAACAAACCTAAACAATATGAATAACCTTGTAATTTCAGTAAAACAAGATGATTTTGACGGCTAGTCGTCCAATCGTGTTTCAATCACGGCTTCTCAGCCGACAACAAACCTAAACAATATGAATAACCTTGTAATTTCAGTAAAACAAGATGATTTTGACGGCTAGTCGTCCAATCGTTTCAATCACGGCTTCTAGACCTACAACAAACCCAAACAATATGAATAACCTTGTAATTTCAGTAAAACAAGATGATTTTGACGGCTAGTCGTCCAATCGTGTTTCAATCACGGCTTCTAGACCGACAACAAACCTAAACAATATGAATAACCTTGTAATTTCAGTAAAACAAGCACGATTTTAACGGCTTGTCGTCCAATCGTGTTTCAATCACGGCTTCTAGACCGACAACAAACCTAAACAATATGAATATCCTTGTAATTTCAGTAAAACAAGATGATTATGACGGCTAGTCGTCCAATCGTGTTTCAATCACGGCTTCTAGACCGTCAACAAACCTAAACAATATGAATAACCTTGTAATTTCTGTAAAACAAGATGATTTTGATTGCCAGTCGTCCAATCGTGTTTCAATCACGTCTTCTAGACCGACAACAAACCTAAAACAATATGAATAACATTGTAATTTCAGTAAAACAAGATGATTTTGACGGCTAGTCGTCCAATTGTGTTTCAATCACGGCTTCTAGACCGACAACAAACCAACAATATGAATAACCTTGTAATTTCAGTAAAACAAGATGATTTTCACGGCTAGTCGTCCAATCGTGTTTCAACCACGGCTTCTAGACCGACAACAAACCTAAACAATATGAATAACCTTGTAATTCTTGTAGTAAAACAAGATGATTTTGACGGCTAGTCGTCCAATCGTGATTTAATCACGGCTTCTAGATCGACAACAAACCTAAACAATATGAATAACCTGTAATTTCAGCAAAACAAGATGATTTTGACGGCTAGTCGTCCAATCGTGTTTCCAATCACGGCTTCTAGGCCGACAAACAACTCCAACAATACAATAACCTTGTAATTTCAGTAAAACAAGATGATGCTGACGGCTAGTCGTCCAATCGTGTTTCAATCACGGCTTCTAGACCGACAACAAACCTAAACAATATGAATAACATTGTAATTTCAGTAAAACAAGATGATTTTGACGGCTAGTCGTCCAATCGTGTTTCAATCACGGCTTCTAGACCGACAACAAACCTAAACAATATGAATAACCTTGTAATTTCAGTAAAACAAGATGATTTTGACGGCTAGTCGTCCAATCGTGTTTCCAATCACGGCTTCTAGACCGACAACAAACCCAAACAATATGAATAACCTTGTAATTTCAGTAAAACAAGATGATTTTCACGGCTAGTCGTCCAATCGTGACGAATCACGGCTTCTAGACCGACAACAAACCTAAACAATATGAATAACCTTGTAATTTCAGTAAAACAAGATGATTTTGACGGCTAGTCGTCCAATCGTTTGAATCACGGCTTCTCAGCCGACAACAAAACCCAAACAATATGAATAACCTTGTAATTTCAGTAAAACAAGATGATTTTGACGGCTAGTCGTCCAATCGTGTTTCAATCACGGCTTCTAGACCTACAACAAACCCAAACAATATGAATAACCTTGTAATTTCAGTAAAACAAGATGATTTTGACGGTTAGTCGTCCAATCGTGTTTCAATCACGGCTTCTAGACTGACAACAAACTCAAACAATATGAATAACCTTGTAATTTCAGTAAAAGAAGATGATTTTGACGGCTAGTCGTCCAATCGTGTTTCAATCACGGCTTCTAGACCGACAACAGTAAAACAATATGAATAACCTTGTAATTTCAGTAAAACAAGATGATTTTGACGCTGGGTCGTCCAATCGTGTTTCAATCACGGCTTCTAGACCGACAACAAACCTAAACAATATGAATAACCTTGTAATTTCAGTAAAACAAGACGATTTTGACGGCTAGTCGTCCAATCAAAGCAATCACGGCTTCTAGACCGACAACAAAACCCAAATAATATGAATAACCTTGTAATTTCAGTAAAACAAGATGATCTTTTTTTTGACGGCTAGTCGTCCAATCGTGTTTCAATCACGGCTTCTAGACCGACAACAAACCTAAACAATATGAATAACCTTGTAATTTCAGTAAAACAAGATGATTTTGACGGCTAGTCGTCCAATCGTGCTCAATCACGGCTTCTGGACCGACAACAAACCTAAACAATATGAATATCCTTGTAATTTCAGTAAAACAAGATGATTATGACGGCTAGTCGTCCAATCGTGTTTCAATCACGGCTTCTAGACTGTCAACAAACCTAAATAATATGAATAACCTTGTAATTTCAGTAAAACAAGATGATTTTGACGGCTAGTCGTCCAATCGTGTTTCAATCACGGCTTCTAGACTGACAACAAACCTAAACAATAAGAATAACATTGTAATTTCAGTAAAACAAGATGATTTTGACGGCTAGTCGTCCAATCGTGTTTGAATCATGTTTAGACCGACAACAAACCTAAACAATATGAATAACCTTGTAATTTCAGTAAAACAAGACGATTTTGACGGCTAGTCGTCCAATCGTGTTTCAATCAATATTTCTAGACTGACAACAAACCTAAACAATATGAATATACTTGTAATTTCAGTAAAACAAGATGATTATGACGGCTAGTCGTCCAATCCTGTTTCAATCACGGCTTCTAGACCGTCAACAAACTAAACAATATGAATAACCTTGTAATTTCAGTAAAACAAGATGATTTTGACGGCTAGTCGTCCAATCGTGTTTCAATCACGGTTTCTAGGCCGACAACAAACCTAAACAATATGAATAACCTTGTAATTTCAGTAAAACAAGATGATTTTGACGGCTAGTCGTCCAACTGTGTTTCAATCACGGCTTCTAGACCGACAACAAAACTAAACAATATGAATAACCTTGTAATTTCAGTAAAACAAGATGATTTTCACGGCTAGTCGTCCAATCGTGTTTCAATCACGGCTTCTAGACCGACAACAAACCTAAACAATATGAATAACATTGTAATTTCAGTAAAACAAGATGATTTTGACGCCTAGTCGTCCAATCGTGTTTCAATCACGGCTTCTAGACCGACAACAAACCTAAACAATATGAATAACCTTGTAATTTCAGTAAAACAAGATGATTTTGACGGCTAGTCGTCCAATCGTGTTTCAATCACGGCTTCTAGACCGACAAATAAACCTAAACAATATGAATACCTTGTAATTTCAGTAAAACAAGATGATTTTGACGGCTAGTCGTCCAATCGTGTTTCAATCACGGCTTCTAGACTGACAACAAACCTAAACAATATGAATAACCTTGTAATTTCAGTAAAACAAGATGATTTTGACGGCTAGTCGTCCAATCGTTTCAATCACGGCTTCTAGACCGACAACAAACCTAAACAATATGAATAACCTTGTAATTTCAGTAAAACAAGACGATTTTGACGGCTAGTCGTCCAATCGTGTTACAATCACGGCTTCTAGACCGACAACAAACCTAAACAATATGAATAACCTTGTAATTTCAGTAAAACAAGATGATTTTGACGGCTAGTCGTCCAACGTGTTTCAATCACGGCTTCTAGACCGACAACAAACCTAAACAATATGAATATCCTTGTAATTTCAGTAAAACAAGATGATTATGACGGCCAGTCGTCCAATCGTGTTTCAATCACGGCTTCTAGACCGTCAACAAACCTAAACAATATGAATAACCTTGTAATTTCAGTAAAACAAGATGATTTTGACGCTAGTCGTCCAATCGTGTTTCAATCACGTCTTTCAGACCGACAACAAACCTAAACAATATGAATAACCTTGTAATTTCAGTAAAACAAGTTGATTTTAATGGGCTAGTCCAATCGTGTTTCAATCACGGCTTCTAGACCGACAACAAAACCTTGCAACAATAAGTGAATAACCTTGTAATTTCAGTAAAACAAGATGATTTTGACGGATAGTCGTCCAATCGTGTTTCAATCACGCCGCCTCTGGACCGACAACAAACCTAAACAATATGAATAACCTTGTAATTTCAGTAAAACAAGATGATTTTCACGCTAGTCGTCCAATCGTGATTTAATCACGGCTTCTAGACCGACAACAAACCTAAACAATATGAATAACCTTGTAATTTCAGTAAAACAAGATGATTTTGACGGCTAGTCGTCCAATCGTAAGCTTCAATCACGGCTTCTCAGCCGACAACAAACCCAAACAATATGAATAACCTTGTAATTTCAGTAAAACAAGATGATTTTGACGGCTAGTCGTCCAATCGTGTTTCAATCCACGTCACTTCTAGACCTACAACAAACCTAAACAATATGAAGAACTTTGTAATTTCAGTAAAACAAGATGATTTTGACGGCTAGTCGTCCAATCGTGTTTCAATCACGGCTTCTAGACCGACAACAAACCCTAAATAATATGAATAACCTTGTAATTTCAGTAAAACAAGACGATTTTAACGGCTTGTCGTCCAATCGTGTTTCAATCACGGCTTCTAGACCGACAACAAACCTAAACAATATGAATATCCTTGTAATTTCAGTAAAACAAGATGATTATGACGGCTAGTCGTCCAATCGTGTTTCAATCACGGCTTCTAGACTGTCAACAAACCTAAACAATATGAATAACCTTGTAATTTCTGTAAAACAAGATGATTTTGACGGCTAGTCGTCCAATCGTGTTTCAATCACGTCTTCTAGACCGACAACAAACCTAAACAATATGAATAACATTGTAATTTCAGTAAAACAAGATGATTTTGACGGCTAGTCGTCCAATTGTGTTTCAATCACGGCTTCTAGACCGACAACAAACCTAAACAATATGAATAACCTTGTAATTTCAGTAAAACAAGATGATTTCACGGCTAGTCGTCCAACTGTGCTTCAATCACGGCTTCTAGACTGACAACAAACCTAAAACAATATGAATAACCTTGTAATTTCAGTAAAACAAGATGATTTTGACGGCTAGTCGTCCAATCGTGATTTAACTACTACTTCTAGACCGACAACAAACCTAAACAATATGAATAACCTTGTAATTTCAGCAAAACAAGATGATTTTGACGGCTAGTCGTCCAATCGTGTTTCAATCACGTTTGTGTCAATAACAACAAATCTAAACAATATGAATAACCTTGTAATTTCAGTAAACAAGATGATTTTGACGGCTAGTCGTCCAATCGTGTTTCAATCACGGCTTCAGACCGACAACAAACCTAAACAATATGAATAACCTTGTAATTTCAGTAAAAAACAAGACGATTTTGACGGCTTGTCGTCCAATCGTGTTTCAATCACGGCTTCTAGACCGACAACAAACCTAAACAATATGAATATCCTTGTAATTTCAGTAAAACAAGATGATTATGACGGCTAGTCGTCCAATCGTGTTTCAATCACGGCTTCTAGACTGTCAACAAACCTAAACAATATGAATAACCTTGTAATTTCTGTAAAACAAGATGATTTTGATTTGCCAGTCGTCCAATCGTGTTTCAATCACGTCTTCTAGACTGACAACAAACCCAAAACAATATGAATAACATTGTAATTTCAGTAAAAAAACAAGATGATTTTGACGGCTAGTCGTCCAATTAAAGTTTCAATCACGGCTTCCCTAGACTGACAACAAACCTAAACAATATGAATAATCCTGTAATTTCAGTAAAACAAGATGATTTTCACGGCTAGTCGTCCAATCGTGTTTCCAACACGGCTTCTAGACCGACAACAAACCTAAACAATATGAATAACCTTTTGTAATTTCAGTAAAACAAGATGATTTTGACGGCTAATCGTCCAATCGTGATTTAATCACGGCTTCTAGACCGACAACAAACCTAAACAATATGAATAACCTTGTAATTTCAGCAAAACAAGATGATTTTGACGGCTAGTCGTCCAATCGTGTTTCAATCATACGGCTTCTAGGCCGACAACAAATCTAAACAATATGAATAACCTTGTAATTTCAGTAAACAAGATGATTTTGACGGCTAGTCGTCCAATCGTGCTCAACTGACGGCTTCTAGACCGACAACAAACCTAAACAATATGAATAACATTGTAATTTCAGTAAAACAAGATGATTTTGACGGCTAGTCGTCCAATCGTGTTTCCAACCACGGCTTCTAGACCGACAACAAACCTAAACAATATGAATAACCTTGTAATTTCAGTAAAACAAGATGATTTTGACGGCTAGTCGTCCAAATCGTGTTTCAATCACGGCTTCTAGACTGACAACAAACCTAAACAATATGAATAAACCTGTAATTTCAGTAAAACAAAGACGATTTTGACGGCTAGTCGTCCAATCGTGTTACAATTCAATGGTTTCTAGATCACAAATAAAACCTAAATAATATGAATAACCTTGTAATTTCAGTAAAACAAGATGATTTTGACGGCTAGTCGTCCAATTGTGTTTCAATCACGGCTTCTAGACCGACAACAAACCTAAACAATATGAATAACCTTGTAATTTCAGTAAACAAGATGATTTTGACGGCTAGTCGTCCAATCGTGTTTCAATCACGGCTTCTAGACCGACAACAAACCTAAACAATATGAATATCCTTGTAATTTCAGTAAAACAAGATGATTATGTGACGGCTAGTCGTCCAATCGTGTTTCAATCACGGCTTCTAGACCGTCAAACCTAAACAATATGAATAACCTTGTAATTTCAGTAAAACAAGATGATTTTGACGGCTAGTCGTCCAATCGTGTTTCAATCACGTCTTCTACACCGACAACAAACCTAAACAATATGAATAACCTTGTAATTTCAGTAAAACAAGATGATTTTGACGGCTAGTCGTCCAATCGTGTCGGTTCACGGCTTCTAGACCGGACAACAAACCTAAACAATATGAATAACCTTGTAATTTCAGTAAAACAAGATGATTTTGACGGCTAGTCGTCCAATCGTGTTTCAATCACTGTTTTCAGACCGACAACAAACCTAAACAATATGAATAACCTTGTAATTTCAGTAAAACAAGATGATTTTCACGGCTAGTCGTCCAATCGTGTTTCAATCACGTATTTCTAGACCGACAACAAACCTCCAACAATATGAATAACCTTGTAATTTCAGTAAAACAAGATGTGATTTTGACGGCTTACCGTCCAATCGTGTTTCAATCACGGCTTCTAGACCGACAACAAACCTAAACAATATGAATAACCTTGTAATTTCAGTAAAACAAGATGATTTTGACGGCTAGTCGTCCAATCGTGTTTCAATCACGGCTTCTAGACCGACAACAAACCTAAACAATATGAATAACCCTGTAATTTCAGTAAAACAAGATGATTTTGACGGTCGTCCAATCGTGTTTCAACCGTTGGCTTCTAGACCGACAACAAACCTTAAACAATATGAATAATCTTGTAATTTCAGTAAAACAAGATGATTTTGACGGCTAGTCGTCCAACGTGTTTCAATCACGGTCAGACCGACAACAAAACCTAACAATATGAATAACCTTGTAATTTCAGTAAAACAAGGATGATTTCCGACGGCTAGTCGTCCAATCGTGTTTCAATCACGGCTTCTAGACCGACAACAAACCTAAACAATATGAATAACCTTGTAATTTCAGTAAAACAAGACGATTTTGACGTGGCTTGTCGTCCAATCGTGTTTCAATCACGGCTTCTAGACCGACAACAAACCTAAACAATATGAATATCCTTGTAATTTCAGTAAAACAAGATGATTATGACGGCTAGTCGTCCAATCGTGTTCAATCACGGCTTCTAGACCGTCAACAAACCTAAAACAATATGAATAACCTCGTAATTTCTGTAAAACAAGATGATTTTGACGGCTAGTCGTCCAATCGTGTTTCAATCACGTCTTCTAGACCGACAACAAAATCCAAACAATATGAATAACATTGTAATTTCAGTAAAACAAGATGATTTTGACGGCTAGTCGTCCAATTGTGTTTCAATCACGGCTTCTAGACCGACAACAAACCTAAACAATATGAATAACCTTGTAATTTCAGTAAAACAAGATGATTTTCACGGATAGTCGTCCAATCGTGCTCAATCACGGCTTCTAGACCGACAACAAACTCAGTAAACAATATGAATAACCTTGTAATTTCAGTAAAACAAGATGATTTCATTTGCCAGTCGTCCAATCGTGATTTAATCACGGCTTCTAGACCGACAACAAACCTAAACAATATGAATAACCTTGTAATTTCAGCAAAACAAGATGATTTTGACGGCTAGTCGTCCAATCTTTCAACTACGGCTTCTAGGCCGACAACAAATCTAAACAATATGAATAACCTTGTATCAGTAAACAAGATGATTTTGACGGCTAGTCGTCCAATCGTGTTTCAATCACGGCTTCTAGACCGACAACAAACCTAACAACAGTGAATAACATTGTAATTTCAGTAAAACAAGATGATTTTGATGGCTAGTCGTCCAATCGTGTTTCAATCACGGCTTCTAGACTGACAACAAACCTAAACAATATGAATAACCTTGTAATTTCAGTAAAACAAGATGACTGACGGCTAGTCGTCCAATCGTGTTTCAATCACGGCTTCTAGACCGACAACAAACCTAAACACCATGCGAATAACCTTGTAATTTCAGTAAAACAAGACGATTTTGACGGCTAGTCGTCCAATCGTGTTACAATCACGGCTTCTAGACCGACAACAAACCTAAACAATATGAATAACCTTGTAATTTCAGTAAAACAAGGATGATTTTGACGGCTAGTCGTCCAATCGTGTTTCAATCACGGCTTCTATTCGACAACAAACCTAAACAATATGAATAACCTTGTAATTTCAGTAAAACAAGATGATTTTGACGGCTAGTCGTCCAATCGTGTTTCAACCACGGCTTCTAGACCGACAACAAACCTAAACAATATGAATATCCTTGTAATTTCAGTAAAACAAGATGATTATGACGGCTACGTCCAATCGTGTTTCAATCACGGCCTCTAGACCGTCAACAAACCTAAACAATATGAATAACCTTGTAATTTCAGTAAAACAAGATGATTTTGACGTGGCTAGTCGTCCAATCGTGTTTCAATCACGTCTTCTACACCGACAACAAACCTAAATAATATGAATAACCTTGTAATTTCAGTAAAACAAGATGATTTTGACGGCTAGTCGTCCAATCGTGTTTCAATCACGGCTTCTAGACCGACAACAAACCTAAACAATATGAATAACCTTGTAATTTCAGTAAAACAAGATGATTTTGACGGCTAGTCGTCCAATCGTGTTTCAATCACTGTTTCTAGACCGACAACAAACCTAAACAATATGAATAACCTTGTAATTTCAGTAAACAAGATGATTTTCACGGCTAGTCGTCCAATCGTGTTTCAATCAAATACTTCTAGACCGACAACAAACCTAAACAATATGAATAACCTTGTAATTTCAGTAAAACAAGATGATTTTGATTGTTAGTCGTCCAATCGTGTTTCAATCACGGCTTCTAGACCGACAACAAACCTAAACAATATGAATAACCTTGTAATTTCAGTAAAACAAGATGATTTTGACGCATAGTCGTCCAATCGTGTTTCAACCGTACGGCTTAGACCGACAACAAAACCTATAAACAATATGAATAACCCTGTAATTTCAGTAAAACAAGATGATTTTGACGGCTAGCTCAACTGTGTTTCAATCACGGCTTCTAGACCGACAACAAAACCCAAATAAACAATATGAATAACCTTGTAATTTCAGTAAAACAAGATGATTTTTGACGGCTAGTCGTCCAATCGTGTTTAACCGATGAAGCTTCTAGACCGACAACAAACCTAAACAATATGAATAACCTTGTAGTTTCAGTAAAACAAGATGATTTTCACGGCCAGTCGTCCAATCGTGATTCTAATCACGGCTTCTGACTCGACAACAAACCTAAACAATATGAATAACCTTGTAATTTCAGTAAAACAAGATGATTTTGACGGCTAGTCGTCCAATCGTGTTTCAATCACGGCTTCTAGGCCGACAAAATAAAACCTAAACTATATGAATAACCTTGTAATTTCAGTAAAACAAGATGATTTTGACGGCTAGTCGTCCAATCGTGTTTCAATCACGGCTTCTGGACCGACAACAAACCAAACAATATGAATAACCTTGTAATTTCAGTAAAACAAGATGATTTTGACGGCTAGTCGTCCAATCGTGTTTCAATCACGGCTTCTAGACCGACAACAAACCTAAACAATATGAATATCCTTGTAATTTCAGTAAAACAAGATGATTATGACGGCTAGTCGTCCAACTTCCGTTTCAATCACGGCTTCTAGACCGTCAACAAACGTAAACAATATGAATAACCTTGTAATTTCAGTAAAACAAGATGATTTTGACGTAATAGTCGTCCAATCGTGTTTCAATCACGTCTTCTAGACCGACAACAAACCTAAACAATATGAATAACATTGTAATTTCAGTAAAACAAGATGATTTTGACGGCTAGTCGTCCAATCGTGTTTCAATCACGGCTTCTAGACCGACAACAAACCTAAACAATATGAATAACCTTGTAATTTTAGTAAAACAAGATGATTTTCCTGGCTAGCCGCCCAACTGCTTCAATCACGGCTTCTAGACTGACAACAAACCTAAACAATATGAATAACCTTGTAATTTCAGTAAAACAAGATGATTTTGACGGCTAGTCGTCCAATCAAAGTTTCAATCACGGCTTCTAGACCGACAACAAAACCTAAACAATATGAATAACCTTGTAATTTCAGTAAAACAAGATGATTTTGACGGCTAGTCGTCCAATCGCGATTTAATCATGCTTCTAGACTGACAACAAACCTAAACAATATGAATAACCTTGTAATTTCAGTAAAACAAGATGATTTTGACGGCTAGTCGTCCAATCGTGTTTCAAATCACGGTTTCTAGGCTGACAACAAACCTTAACAATATGAATAACCTTGTAATTTCAGTAAAACAAGATGATTTTGACGGCTAGTCGTCCAATCGTGTTTCAATCATGGCTTCTAGACCGACAACAAACCTAAACAATATGAATAACCTTGTAATTTCAGTAAAACAAGATGATTTTCACGGCTAGTCGTCCAATCGTGTTTCAATCACGGCTTCTAGACCGACAACAAACCTAAACAATATGAATAACATTGTAATTTCAGTAAAACAAGATGATTTTGACGCCTAGTCGTCCAATCGTGGCTTCAACTACGGCTTCTAGACCGACGACAAACATAAACAATATGAATAACCTTGTAATTTCAGTAAAACAAGATGATTTTGACGGCTAGTCGTCCAATCGTGTTTCAATCACGGCTTCTAGACCGACAACAAACCTAAACAATATGAATAACCTTGTAATTTCAGTAAAAGAAGATGATTTTGACGGCTAGTCGTCCAATCGTGTTTCAATCACGGCTTCTAGACCGACAACAAACCTAAACAATATGAATAACCTTGTAATTTCAGTAAAACAAGATGATTTTGACGGCTAGTCGTCCAATCGTGTTTCAATCACGGCTTCTAGGCCGACAACAAACCTAAACTATATGAATAACCTTGCATTTCAGTAAAACAAGATGATTTTGACGGCTAGTCGTCCAATCGTGCTCAATCACGGCTTCTGACCGACAACAAACCTAAACAATATGAATAACCTTGTAATTTCAGTAAAACAAGATGATTTTTTTGACGGCTAGTCGTCCAATCGTGTTTCAATCACGGCTTCTAGACCGACAACAAACCCAACAACATGAATATCCTGTAATTTCAGTAAAACAAGATGATTGGTGACGGCTAGTCGTCCAACTTCTGTTTCAATCACGGCTTCTAGACCGTCAACAAACGTAAACAATATGAATAACCTTGTAATTTCAGTAAAACAAGATGATTTTGACGGCTAGTCGTCCAATCGTGCTCAACTACGTCTTCTAGACTGACAACAAACCTAAACAATATGAATAACATTGTAATTTCAGTAAAACAAGATGATTTTGACGGCTACCGTCCAATCGTGTTTCCAATCACGGCTTCTAGACCGACAACAAACCTTAAACAATATGAATAACCTTGTAATTTTAGTAAAACAAAGATGATTTTCCCGGCTAGTCGTCCAATCGTGTTTCAATCACGGCTTCTAGACCGACAACAAACCTAAACAATATGAATAACCTTGTAATTTCAGTAAAAACAAAGATGATTTTGATTTACAGTCGTCCAATCGTGTTTCAATCACGGCTTCTAGACCGACAACAAACCTTAAACAATATGAATAACCTTGTAATTTCAGTAAAACAAGATGATTTTGACGGCTAGTCGTCCAATCGCGATTTAATCACGGCTTCTAGACCGACAACAAACCCAAACAATATGAATAACCTTGTAATTTCAGTAAAACAAGATGATTTTGACGGCTAGTCGTCCAATCGTGTTTCACGGCTTCTAGGCCGACAACAAACCTAAACAATATGAATAACCTTGTAATTTCAGTAAAGATGATTTTGACGGCTAGTCGTCCAATCGTGTTTCAATCATGGCTTCTAGACCGACAACAAACCTAAACAATATGAATAACCTTGTAATTTCAGTAAAACAAGATGATTTTCACGGCTAGTCGTCCAATCGTGTTCTTTTAATCACGGCTTCTAGACTGACAACAAACCTAAACAATATGAATAACATTGTAATTTCCGGGTAAAACAAGATGATTTTGACGCCTAGTCGTCCAATCGTGTTTCAATCACGGCTTCTAGACTGACGACAAACATAAACAATACGAATAACCTTGTAATTTCAGTAAAACAAGATGATTTTGACGGCTAGTCGTCCAATCGTTTCAATCACGGCTTCTAGACCGACAACAAACCTAAACAATATGAATAACCTTGTAATTTCAGTAAAAGAAGATGATTTTGACGGCTAGTCGTCCAATCGTGTTTCAATCACGGCTTCTAGACCGACAACAAACCTAAACAATATGAATAACCTTTGTAATTTCAGTAAAACAAGATGATTTTGACGGCTAGTCGTCCAATCGTGTTTCAATCACGGCTTCTAGACCACAACAAAACCCAAACAATATGAATAACCTTGTAATTTCAGTAAACAAGACGATTTTGACGGCTAGTCGTCCAATCGTGTTACAATCACGGCTTAGACCGACAACAAACCTAAACAATATGAATAATCTTGTAATTTCAGTAAAACAAGATGATTTTGACGGCTAGTCGTCCAATCGTGTTTCAATCACGGCTTCTAGACCGACAACAAACCTAAACAATATGAATAACCTTGTAATTTCAGTAAAACAAGATGATTTTGACGGCTAGTCGTCCAATCGTGTTTCAATCACGGCTTCTAGACCGACAACAAACCTAAACAATATGAATATCCTTGTAATTTCAGTAAAATAAGATGATTATGACGGCTAGTCGTCCAATCGTGTTTCAATCACGGCTTCTAGACTGTCAACAAACCTAAACAATATGAATAACCTTGTAATTTCAGTAAACAAGATGATTTTGACGGCTAGTCGTCCAATCGTGCTTCAATCACGGCTTCTAGACCGACAACAAAACCTAAACAATACGAATAACATTGTAATTTCAGTAAAACAAGATGATTTTGACGGCTAGTCGTCCAATCGTGTTTCAATCACGGCTTCTAGACCGACAACAAACCTAAACAATATGAATAACCTTGTAATTTCAGTAAAACAAGACGATTTTGACGGCTAGTCGTCCAATCGTGTTTCAATCACGGCTTCTAAACCGACAACAAACCCAAACAATATGAATATACCGTAATTTCAGTAAAACAAGATGATTATGACGGCTAGTCGTCCAATCCTGGTTCAATCACGGCTTCTAGACCGCCAACAAACCTAAACAATATGAATAACCTTGTAATTTCAGTAAAACAAGATGACTTGATTTGCCAGTCGTCCAATCGTGTTTCAATCACGGCTTCTAGGCCGACAACAAACCTAAACAATATGAATAACCTTGTAATTTCAGTAAAACAAGATGATTTTGACGGCTAGTCGTCCAATCGTGTTTCAATCACGGCTTCTAGACCGACAACAAACCTAAACAATATGAATAACCTTGTAATTTCAGTAAAACAAGATGATTTTCACGGCTAGTCGTCCAATCGTGTTTCAATCACGGCTTCTAGACCGACAACAAACCTAAACAATATGAATAACATTGTAATTTCAGTAAAACAAGATGATTTTGACGCCTAGTCGTCCAATCGTGCTCAATCACGGCTTCTAGACCGACAACAAACCTAAACAATATGAATAACCTTGTAATTTCAGTAAATTGAAGATGATTTTGACGGCTAGTCGTCCAATCGTGTTTCAATCACGGCTTCTAGACCGACAACAAACCTAAACAATATGAATAACCTTGTAATTTCAGTAAAATGAAGATGATTTTGACGGCTAGTCGTCCAATCGTGTTTCAATCACGGCTTCTAGACCGACAACAAACCTAAACAATATGAATAACCTTGTAATTTCAGTAAAACAAGATGATTTTGACGGCTAGTCGTCCAATCGTGTTTCAATCACGGCTTCTAGACTCGACAACAAACCTAAACAATATGAATAACCTTGTAATTTCAGTAAAACAAGATGATTTTGACGGCTAGTCGTCCAATCGTGTTTCAATCATTTACTTCTAGGCCGACAACAAAAACCTAAACAATATGAATAACCTTGTAATTTCAGTAAAACAAGATGTAGGATTTTGACGGCTAGTCGTCCAATCGTGTTTCAATCATGGCTTCTAGACCGACAACAAACCTAAACAATATGAATAACCTTGTAATTTCAGTAAAACAAGATGATTTTCACGGCTAGTCGTCCAACTGCAGCTCAATCACGGCTTCTAGATCGACAACAAACCTAAACAATATGAATAACATTGTAATTTCAGTAAAACAAGATGATTTTGACGCCTAGTCGTCCAATCGTGTTTCAATCACGGCTTCTAGACCGACGACAAACATAAACAATATGAATAACCTTGTAATTTCAGTAAAACAAGATGATTTTGACGGCTAGTCGTCCAATCAAAGTTTCAATCAATGGCTTCTAGGACCGACAACAAACCTAAACAATATGAATAACCTTGTAATTTCAGTAAAAGAAGATGATTTACACGGCTAGTCGTCCAATCGTGTTTCAATCACGGCTTCTAGACCGACAACAAACCTAAACAATATGAATAACCTTGTAATTTCAGTAAAACAAGATGATTTTGATTTGGCTAGTCGTCCAATCGTGTTTCAATCACGGCTTCTAGGCCGACAACAAACCTAAACTATATGAATAACCTTGTAATTTCAGTAAAACAAGATGATTTGGATACAGTCGTCCAATCGTGTTTCAATCACGGCTTCTGGACCGACAACAAACCTGGGAATAATATGAATAACCTTGTAATTTCAGTAAAACAAGATGATTTTGACGGCTAGTCGTCCAATCGTGTTTCAATCACGGTTTCTAGACCGACAACAAACCTAAACAATATGAATATCCTGTAATTTCAGTAAAACAAGATGATTATGACGGCTAGTCGTCCAATCCTGTTTCAATCACGGCTTCTAGACCGTCAACAAACGTAAACAATATGAATAACCTTGTAATTTCAGTAAAACAAGATGATTTGACGGCTAGTCGTCCAATCGTGTTTCAATCACGTCTTCTAGACCGACAACAAACCTAAACAATATGAATAACATTGTAATTTCAGTAAAACAAGATGATTTTGACGGCTAGTCGTCCAATCGTGTCACAATCACGGCTTCTAGACCGACAACAAACCTAAACAATATGAATAAACCTTGTAATTTTAGTAAAACAAGATGATTTTCCCGGCTAGTCGTCCAATCGTGTTTCAATCCACGGCTTCTAGACCGACAACAAACCTAAACAATATGAATAACCTTGTAATTTCTGCAAAACAAGATGATTTTGACGGCTAGTCGTCCAATCACCGTGTTTCAATCACGGCTTCTAGACCGACAACAAACCTAAACAATATGAATAACCTTGTAATTTCAGTAAAACAAGATGATTTTGACGGCTAGTCGTCCAATCGCGATTTAATCACGGCTTCTAGACCGACAACAAACCCAAACAATATGAATAACCTTGTAATTTCAGTAAACAAGATGATTTTGACGGCTAGTCGTCCAATCATGTTTCAATCACGCTTCTAGCCGACAAACAAACCCAAATACACATAATTAACCTTGTAATTTCAGTAAAACAAGATGATTTTGACGGCTAGTCGTCCAATCGTGTTTCAATCATGGCTTCTAGACCAACAAACCTAAACAATATGAATAACCTTGTAATTTCAGTAAAACAAGATGATTTTCACGGCTAGTCGTCCAATCGTGTTTCAATCACGGCTTCTAGACCGACAACAAACCTAAAACAATATGAATAACATTGTAATTTCAGTAAAACAAGATGATTTTGACGCCTAGTCGTCCAATCGTGTTTCAATCACGGCTTCTAGACCGACGACAAACATAAACAATAATATGAATAACCTTGTAATTTCAGTAAAACAAGATGATTTTGACGCTGGTCGTCCAATCGTGTTTCAATCACGGCTTCTAGACCGACAACAAACCTAAACAATATGAATAACCTTGTAATTTCAGTAAAAGAAGATGATTTGACGGCTAGTCGTCCAATCGTGTTTCAATCACGGCTTCTAGACCGACAACAAACCTAAACAATATGAATAACCTTGTAATTTCAGTAAAACAAGATGGATTTTGACGGCTAGTCGTCCAATCGTGTTTCAATCACGGCTTCTAGACCGACAACAAACCTAAACAATATGAATAACCTTGTAATTTCAGTAAAACAAGACGGATTTTGACGGCTAGTCGTCCAATCGTGTTACAACTTATTTCTAGACCCTGACAACAAACCCAAACAATATGAATAATCTTGTAATTTCAGTAAAACAAGATGATTTTGACGGCTAGTCGTCCAATCGTGTTTCAATCACGGCTTCTAGACCGACAACAAACCTAAACAATATGAATAACCTTGTAATTTCAGTAAAACAAGATGATTTTGACGGCTATCGTCCAATCGTGTTTCAATCACGGCTTCTAGACCGACAACAAAACCTAAACAATATGAATATCCTTGTAATTTCAGTGTCGTAAAGATGATTATGACGGCTAGTCGTCCAATCAAGTTTCAATCACGGCTTCTAGACCGTCAACAAACCTAAACAATATGAATAACCTTGTAATTACAAACAAGATGATTTTGACGGCTAGTCGTCCAATCGTGTTTCAAATCAACCCCAAGCTTCTAGACCGACAACAAACCTAAACAATATGAATACACATTGTAATTTCAGTAAAACAAGATGATTTTGACGGCTAGTCGTCCAATCGTGTTTCAATCACGGCTTCTAGACCGACAACAAACCTGCAAACAATATGAATAACCTTGTAATTTCAGTGAAACAAGACGATTTTGACGGCTAGTCGTCCAATCGTGTTTCAATCACGGCTTCTAAACCGACAACAAACCTAAACAATATGAATATATCAATTTCAGTAAAACAAGATGATTATGACGGCTAGTCGTCCAATCCTGGTTCAATCACGGCTTCTAGACCGTCAACAAACCTAAACAATATGAATAACCTTGTAATTTCAGCAAACAAGATGATTTCGACGGCTAGTCGTCCAATCGTGTTTCAATCACGGGCTTTATAGGCCGACAACAAACCTAAACAATATGAATAACCTTAGACCAGTAAAACAAGATGATTTTGACGGCTAGTCGTCCAATCGTGTTTCAATCAATGGCTTCTAGACCGACAACAAAACCTAAACAATATGAATAACCCGTAATTTCAGTAAAACAAGATGATTTTCACGGCTAGTCGTCCAATCGTGTTTCAATCACGGCTTCTAGACCGACAACAAACCTAAACAATATGAATAACATTGTAATTTCAGTAAAACAAGATGATTTTGACGCCTAGTCGTCCAATCGTGTTTCAATCACGTGGCTTCTAGACTGACAACAAACCTAAACAATATGAATAACCTTGTAATTTCAGTAAAACAAGATGATTTTGACGGCTAGTCGTCCAATCGTGTTTCAATCACGGCTTCTAGACCGACAACAAACCTAAACAATATGAATAACCTTGTAATTTCAGTAAAACAAGATGATTTTGACGGCTAGTCGTCCAATCGTGTTTCAATCACGGCTTCGACCGACAACAAACCTAAACAATATGAATAACCCAGTAATTTCAGTAAAACAAGATGATTTTGACGGCCACGTCCAATCGTGTTTCAATCACGGCTTCTAGACCGACAACAAACCTGCAAACAATATGAATAACCTTGTAATTTCAATAAAACAAGACGATTTTGACGGCTAGTCGTCCAATCGTGTTACAATCACGGCTTCTAGACCGACAACAAAACTTAAACAATATGAATAACCTTGTAATTTCAGTAAAATAAGATGATTTTGACGGCTAGTCGTCCAATCGTGTTTCAATCACGGCTTCTAGACCGACAACAAACCTAAACAATATGAATATCCTGTAATTTCAGTAAAACAAGATGATTATGACGGCTAGTCGTCCAATCGTGTTTCAATCACGGCTTCTAGACCGACAACAAACCTAAACAATATGAATAACCTTGTAATTTCAGTAAAACAAGATGATTTTGACGGCTAGTCGTCCAATCGTTTCAATCACGTCTTCTAGACCGACAACAAACCTAAACAATATGAATAACCTTGTAATTTCAGTAAAACAAGTTGATTTTGACGGCTAGTCCTCCAATCGTGTTTCAATCACGGCTTCTAGACCGACAATAAACTTAAACAATATGAATAACCTTGTAATTTCAGTAAAACAAGATGATTTTGACGGCTAGTCGTCCAATCGT
The DNA here is from genome assembly GCA_037127315.1 of Ascarosepion bandense. NCBI lineage: Eukaryota > Metazoa > Mollusca > Cephalopoda > Sepiida > Sepiidae > Ascarosepion > Ascarosepion bandense. The sequence goes on along the minus strand of JBBBDQ010016674.1, from coordinate 15,368 downwards.
GTTTCAATCACGGCTTCTAGACCGACAACAAACCTAAACAATATGAATAACCTTGTAATTTCAGTAAAACAAGATGATTTTCACGGCTAGTCGTCCAATCGTGATTTAATCACGGCTTCTAGACCGACAACAAACCTAAACAATATGAATAACCTTGTAATTTCAGTAAAACAAGATGATTTTGACGGCTAGTCGTCCAATCGTGTTTCAATCACGGCTTCTCACAGTACGACAACAAACCTAAACAATATGAATAACCTTGTAATTTCAGTAAAACAAGATGATTTTGACGGCTAGTCGTCCAATCGTGTTTCAATCACGGCTTCTAGACCTACAACAAACCTAAACAATATGAATAACCTTGTAATTTGTGCAAACAAGATGATTTTGACGGCTAGTCGTCCAATCGTGTTTCAATCACGGCTTCTAGACCGACAACAAACCTAAACAATATGAATAACCTTGTATCACTAGTAAAACAAGACGATTTTAACGGCTTGTCGTCCAATTGTGTTTCAATCACGGCTTCTAGACCGACAACAAACCCAAACAATATGAATATCCTTGTAATTTCAGTAAAACAAGATGATTATGACGGCTAGTCGTCCAATCGTGTTTCAATCACGGCTTCTAGACCGTCAACAAACCTAAACAATATGAATAACCTTGTAATTTCTGTAAAACAAGATGATTTTGACGGCTAGTCGTCCAATCGTGTTTCAATCACGTCTTCTAGACCGACAAATAAAACCTAAACAATATGAATAACATTGTAATTTCAGTAAAACAAGATGATTTTGACGGCTAGTCGTCCAATTGTGTTTCAATCACGGCTTCTAGATCTGACAACAAACTCAAACAATATGAATAACCTTTTGTAATTTCAGTAAAACAAGATGATTTTCACGGCTAGTCGTCCAATCGTGTTTCAATCACGGCTTCTAGACCGACACCAAACCTAAACAATATGAATAACCTTGTAATTTCAGGTGAAAACAAAGATGATTTTGACGGCTAGTCGTCCAATCGTGATTTAATCAATGGCTTCTAGACCGACAACAAACCTAAACAATATGAATAACCTTGTAATTTCAGCAAAACAAGATGATTTTGACGGCTAGTCGTCCAATCGTGTTTCAATCACGGCTTCTAGGCCGACAACAAATCTAAACAATATGAATAACCTGTAATTTCAGTAAACAAGATGATTTTGACGGCTAGCTGTCCAATCGTGTTTCAATCACGGCTTCTAGACCGACAACAAACCTAAACAATATGAATAACATTGTATCAGTAAACAAGATGATTTTGACGGCTAGTATTCCAATCGTGTTTCAATCACGGCTTCTAGACCGACAACAAACCTAAACAATATGAATAACCTTGTAATTTCAGTAAAACAAGATGAGGATTTTGACGGCTAGTCGTCCAATCGTGTTTCAACCGTCATTTGTAATTCGACAACAAACCTAAACAATATGAATAACCTTGTAATTTCAGTAAAACAAGATGATTTTCACGGCTAGTCGTCCAATCGTGATTTAATCACGGCTTCTAGACCAGCAACAAACCTAAACAATATGAATAACCTTTATAATTTCAGTAAAACAAGATGATTTTGATTGCCATCGCCGTCCAATCGTGTTTCAATCACGGCTTCTAGACCGACAACAAACCTAAACAATATGAATAACCTTGTAATTTCAGTAAAACAAGATGATTTTCACGGCCAGTCGTCCAATCGTGATTTAATCACGGCTTCTAGACCGACAACAAAAAACCTAAACAATATGAATAACCTTGTAATTTCAGTAAAACAAGATGATTTTGACGGCTAGTCGTCCAATCGTGTTTCAATCACGGCTTCTAGGCCGACAACAAACCTAAACTATATGAATAACCTTGTAATTTCAGTAAAACAAGATGATTTTTTTGACGGCTAGTCGTCCAATCGTGTTTCAATCACGGCTTCTGGACCGACAACAAACCTAAACAATAGAATAACCTTGTACTGAAATGTTAGATTTTATTTACGGGGTCGTCCAATCGTGTTTCCAATCACGGCTTCAGACCGACAACAAACCTAAACAATATGAATATCCTTGTAATTTCAGTAAAACAAGATGATTATGACGGCTAGTCGTCCAATCCCGTTTCAATCACGGCTTCTAGACCGTCAACAAACGTAAACAATATGAATAACCTTGTAATTTCAGTAAAACAAGATGATTTTGACGGCTAGCCGTCCAATCGTGTTTCAATCACGTCTTCTAGACCGACAACAAACCTAAACAATATGAATAACATTGTAATTTCAGTAAAACAAGATGATTTTGACGGCTACCGTCCAATCGTGTTTCAATCACGGCTTCTAGACCGACAACAAACCCGCAAACAATATGAATAACCTTGTAATTTTAGCAAAACAAGATGATTTTCCCGGCTAGTCGTCCAATCGTGTTTCAAATCACGGCTTCTAGATCAGACAACAAACCTAAACAATATGAATAACCTTGTAATTTCAGTAAAACAAGATGATTTTGACGGCTAGTCGTCCAATCGTGTTTCAATCACGGCTTCTAGACCGACAACAAACCTAACAATATGAATAACCTTGTAATTTCAGTAAAACAAGATGATTTTGACGGCTAGTCGTCCAATCGCGATTTAATCACGGCTTCTAGACCGACAACAAACCCAAACAATATGAATAACCTTGTAATTTCTTAGCAAACAAGATATTTGGATTTGCCAATGTCCAATCGTAAAGTTTCCAACTGTCATTTCTAGGCCGACAACAAACCCAAACAATATGAATAACCTTGTAATTTCAGTAAACAAGATGATTTTGACGGCTAGTCGTCCAATCGTGTTTCAATCATGGCTTCTAGACCGACAACAAACCTAAACAATATGAATAACCTTGTACTTCAGTAAAACAAGATGATTTTTCACGGCTAGTCGTCCAATCGTGTTTCAACCGACATTTAATGACAACAAAACCTAAACAATATGAATAACATTGTAATTTCAGTAAAACAAGATGATTTGACGCCTAGTCGTCCAACCGTGCCTAACCACGGCCGACCGACGACAAACATAGTACCGCTATGAATAACCTTGTAATTTCAGTAAAATGGTGATGGGATTTTGACGGCTAGTCGTCCAATCGTGTTTCAATCACGGCTTCTAGACCGACAACAAACCCTAAACAATATGAATAACCTTGAATTTTCAGTAAAAGAAGATGATTTTGACGGCTGTATGTCCAATCGCAAGTTTTTCCAATCTACCGTCGACCGACAACAAACCTAAACAATATGAATAACCTTGTAATTTCAGTAAAACAAGATGATTTTGATTTGGCTAGCTGTCCAATCGTGTTTCAATCACGGCTTCTAGGCCGACAACAAACCTAAACTATAAGGAATAACCTTGTAATTTCAGTAAAACAAGATGATTTTGACGGCTAGGTCGTCCAATCGTGTTTCAATCACGTTTCCGGACCGACAACAAACCTAAACAATATGAATAACCTTGTAATTTCAGTAAAACAAGATGATTTTGACAATAGTCGTCCAATCGTGTTTCAACTGATGTGCTCTAGACCGACAACAAACCTAAACAATATGAATATCCTTGTAATTTCAGTAAAACAAGATGATTATGACGGCTAGTCGTCCAATCCTGTTTCAATCACGGCTTCTAGACCGTCAACAAACGCAAACAATATGAATAACCTTGTAATTTCCAGTAAACAAGATGATTTTGACGGCTAGTCGTCAATCGTGTTTCAATCACGGCTTCTAGACCGACAACAAACCTAAACAATATGAATATCCTTGTAATTTCAGTAAAACAAGATGTTTATGACGGCTAGTCGTCCAATCGTGTTTCAATCACGGCTTCTAGACCGTCAACAAACCTAAACAATATGAATAACCTTGTAATTTCATTAAAACAAGATGATTTTGACGGCTAGTCGTCCAATCGTGTTTCAATCACGTCTTCTAGACCGACAACAAACCTAAACAATATGAATAACCTTGTAATTTCAGAGAAAACAAGTTGATTTTGACAGCTAGTCCTCCAAATCGTGTTTCAATCACGGCTTCTAGACCGACAACAAACCTAAACAATATGAATAACCTTGTAATTTCAGTAAAACAAGATGATTTTGACGGCTAGTCGTCCAATCATGTTTCAATGCGGCTTCTAGAACGACAACAAACCTAAACAATATGAATAACCTTGTAATTTCAGTAAAACAAGATGATTTTGACGGCTAGTCGTCCAATCGTGTTTCAATCACGGCTTCTAGACCGACAACAAACCTAAACAATATGAACTAACCTTGTAATTTCAGTAAAACAAGATGATTTTGACGGCTAGTCGTCCAATCGTGTTTCAATCACGGCTTCTAGACCGACAACAAATAAAACAATATGAATAACCTTGTAATTTTAGTAAAACAAGATGATTTTGACGGCTAGTCGTCCAATCGTGTTTCAATCACGGCTGCTAGACCGACAACAAACCTAAACAATATGAATAACCTTGTAATTTCAGTAAAACAAGATGATTTTGACGGCTAGTCGTCCAATCGTGTTTCAATCACGGCTTCTAGACCGACAACAAACCTAAACAATATGAATAACATTGTACTTTCAGTAAAACAAGATGATTTTGACGGCCAGTCGTCCAATCGTGTTTCAATCACGGCTTCTAGACCGACAACAAACCTAAACAATATGAATAACCTTGTAATTTCGGTAAAACAAGATGATTTTTCACGGCTAGTCGTCCAATCGTGTTTCAATCGCAGCTTCTAGACCGACAACAAACCTAAACAATATGAATAACCTTGTAATTTCAGTAAAACAAGATGATTTTCACGGCTAGTCGTCAATCGTGTTTCCAATCACGGCTTCTAGACCGACAACAAACCTAAACAATATGAATAACCTTGTAATTTCAGTAAAACAAGATGATTTTGACGGCTAGTCGTCCAATCGTGATTTAATCACGGCTTCTAGACCGACAACAAACCTAAACAATATGAATAACCTTGTAATTTCAGTAAAACAAGATGATTTTGACGGCTAGTCGTCCAATCGTGTTTCAATCACGGCTTCTAGGCCGACAACAAACCTAAACAATATGAATAACCTTGTAATTTCAGTAAAACAAGATGATTTTGACGGCTAGTCGTCCAATCATGTTTCAATCACACGGCTTCTAGACCGACAACAAAACTAAACAATATGAATAACCTTGTAATTTCAGTAAAACAAGATGATTTTGACGGCTAGTCGTCCAATCGTGTTTCAATCACAGCTTCTAGACCGACAACAAATCTAAACAATATGAATAACATTGTAATTTCAGTAAAACAAGATGATTTTGACGGCTAGTCGTCAATCGTGTTTGTCCGGCTTCTAGACCGACAACAAACCCACAAACAATATGAATATCCTTGTAATTTCAGTAAAACAAGATGATTATGACGGCTAGTCGTCCAATCGTGTTTCAATCACGGCTTCTAGACCGTCAACAAACCTAAACAATATGAATAACCTTGTAATTTCAGTAAAACAAGATGATTTTGACGGCTAGTCGTCCAATCGTGTTTCAATCACATCTTCTAGACCGACAACAAACCTAAACAATATGAATAACCTTGTAATTTCAGTAAAACAAGTTGATTTTGACGGCTAGTCCTCCAATCGTGTTTCAATCACGGCTTCTAGACCGACAACAAACCTAAACAATATGAATAACCTTGTAATTTCAGTAAAACAAGATGATTTTGACGGCTAGTCGTCCAATCGTGTTTCAATCACGGCTTCTAGACCGACAACAAACCTAAACAATATGAATAACCTTGTAATTTCAGTAAAACAAGATGATTTTCACGGCTAGTCGTCCAATCGTGATTTAATCACGGCTTCTAGACCGACAACAAACCTAAACAATATGAATAACCTTGTAATTTCAGTAAAACAAGATGATTTTGACGGCTAGTCGTCCAATCGTGTTTCAATCACGGCTTCTAGGCCGACAACAAACCTAAACAATATGAATAACCTTGTAATTTCAGTAAAACAAGATGATTTTGACGGCTAGTCGTCCAATCGTGTTTCAATCACAGCTTCTAGACCGACAACAAACCTAAACAATATGAATAACCTTGTAATTTCAGTAAAACAAGATGATTTTGACGGCTAGTCGTCCAATCGTGTGTTTCAATCACGGCTTCTAGACCGACAACACACCTAAACAATATGAATAACATTGTAATTTCAAAGTGACAAGATGATTTTGACGGCTAGTCGTCCAATCGTGTTTCAATCACGGCTTCTAGACCGACAACAAACCTAAACAATATGAATAACCTTGTAATTTCGGTAAAACAAGACGATTTTGACGGCTAGTCGTCCAATCGTGTTTCAATCACGGCTTCTAGACCGACAACAAACCTAAACAATATGAATATCCTTGTAATTTCAGTAAAACAAGATGATTATGACGGCTAGTCGTCCTGTTTCAATCACGGCTTCTAGACCGTCAACAAACCTAAACAATATGAATAACCTTGTAATTTCAGTAAAAACAAGATGATTTTTGACGGCTAGTCGTCCAATCGTGTTCAATCACGTCTTCTAGACCGACAACAAACCTAAACAATATGAATAACATTGTAATTTCAGTAAAAAACAAGATGATTTTGACGGCTAGTCGTCCAATCGTGTTTCAATCACAGCTTCTAGACCGACAACAAACCTAAACAATATGAATAACCTTGTAATTTCAGTAAAACAAGATGATTTTGACGGCTAGTCGTCCAATCGTGTTTCAATCACGGCTTCTAGACCGACAACAAACCTAAACAATATGAATATCCTTGTAATTTCAGTAAAACAAGATGATTATGACGGCTAGTCGTAAATCGTGTTTCAATCACGGCTTCTAGACCGTCAACAAACCTAAACAATATGAATAACCTTGTAATTTCAGTAAAACAAGATGATTTTGACGGCTAGTCGTCCAATCGTGTTTCAATCACGTCTTCTAGACCGACAACAAACCTAAACAATATGAATAACCTTGTAATTTCAGTAAAACAAGTTGATTTTGACGGCTAGTCCTCCAATCGTGTTTCAATCACGGCTTCTAGACCGACAACAAACCTAAACAATATGAATAACCTTGTAATTTCAGTAAAACAAAGATGATTTTGACGGCTAGTCGTCCAATCGTGTTTCAATCACGGCTTCTAGACCGACAACAAACCTAAACAATATGAATAACCTTGTAATTTCAGTAAAACAAGATAGTTTTTGACGGCTAGTCGTCCAATCGTGTTCCAATCACGGCTTCTAGACCGACAACAAACCTAAACAATATGAATAACCTTGTAATTTCAGTAAAACAAGACGATTTTGACGGCTAGTCGTCCAATCGTGTTTCAATCACGGCTTCTAGACCGACAACAAACCTAAACAATATGAATATCCTTGTAATTTCAGTAAAACAAGATGATTACTTGACGGCTAGTCGTCCCAATCCTGTTTCAATCACGGCTTCTAGACCGTCAACAAACCTAAACAATATGAATAACCTTGTAATTTCAGTAAAACAAAGATGATTTTGACGGCTAGTCGTCCAATCGTGTTTCAATCACGTCTTCTAGACCGACAACAAACCTAAACAATATGAATAACATTGTAATTTCAGTAAAACAAGATGATTTTGACGGCTAGTCGTCCAATCGTGTTTCAATCACGGCTTCTAGACCGACAACAAACCTAAACAATATGAATAACCTTGTAATTTCAGTAAAACAAGATGATTTTCACGGCTAGTCGTCCAATCGTGTTTCAATCACGGCTTCTAGACCGACAACAAACCTAAACAATATGAATAACCTTGTAATTTCAGTAAAACAAGATAGTTTTTGACGGCTAGTCATCCAATCGTGTTTCAATCACGGCTTCTAGACCGACAACAAACCTAAACAATATGAATAACCTTGTAATTTCAGTAAAACAAGATGATTTTGACGGCTAGTCGTCCAATCGTGATTTAATCACGGCTTCTAGACCGACAACAAGCCTAAGCAATATGAATAACCTTGTAATTTCAGTAAAACAAGATGATTTTGACGGCTAGTCGTCCAATCGTGTTTCAATCACGGCTTCTAGACTGACAACAAACCTAAACAATATGAATATCCTTGTAATTTCAGTAAAACAAGATGATTATGACGGCTAGTCGTCCAATCGTGTTTCAATCACGGCTTCTAGACCGTCAACAAACCTAAACAATATGAATAACCTTGTAATTTCAGTAAAACAAGATGATTTTGACGGCTAGTCGTCAATCGTGTTTCAATCACGTCTTCTAGACCGACAACAAACCTAAACAATATGAATAACCTTGTAATTTCAGTAAAACAAGTTGATTTGACGGCTAGTCCTCCAATCGTGTTTCAATCACGGCTTCTAGACCGACAACAAACCTAAACAATATGAAAATAACCTTGTAATTTCAGTAAAACAAGATGATTTTGACGGCTAGTCGTCCAATCGTGTTTCAATCACACCTTCTAGACCAGTAACAAACCTAAACAATATGAATAACCTTGTAATTTCAGTAAAAACAAGATGATTTTCACGGCTAGTCGTCCAATCGTGATTTAATCACGGCTTCTAGACCGACAACAAACCTAAACAATATGAATAACCTTGTAATTTCAGTAAAACAAGATGATTTTGACGGCTAGTCGTCCAATCGATGTTCAAATAAACTAGGCCGACAACAAACCTAAACAATATGAATAACCTTGTAATTTCAGTAAAACAAGATGATTTTGTGTGGTCGTCCAATCGTGTTCCAATCACGGCTTCTAGACCGACAACAAACCTAAACAATATGAATAACCTTGTAATTTCAGTAAAACAAGATGATTTTTGACGGCTAGTCGTCCAATCGTGTTTCAATCACGGCTTCTAGACCGACAACACACCTAAACAATATGAATAACATTGTAATTTCAGTAAAACAAGATGATTTTGACGGCTAGTCGTCAATCGTGTTTCAATCACGGCTTCTAGACCGACAACAAACCTAAACAATATGAATAACCTTGTAATTTCAGTAAAACAAGACGATTTTGACGGCTAGTCGTCCAATCGTGTTTCAATCTACGGCTTCTAGACCGACAACAAACCTAAACAATGAATATCCTTGTAATTTCAGTAAAACAAGATGATTATGACGGCTAGTCGTCCAATCCTGTTTCAATCACGGCTTCTAGACCGTCAACAAACCTAAACAATATGAATAACCTTGTAATTTCAGTAAAACAAGATGATTTTGACGGCTAGTCGTCCAATCGTGTTTCAATCACGTCTTCTAGACCGACAACAAACCTAAACAATATGAATAACATTGTAATTTCAGTAAAACAAGATGATTTTGACGGCTAGTCGTCCAATCGTGTTTCAATCACGGCTTCTAGACCGACAACAAACCTAAACAATATGGATAACCTTGTAATTTCAGTAAAACAAGATGATTTTGACGGCTAGTCGTCCAATCGTGTTTCAATCACGGCTTCAGTAAAACAACAAACCTAAACAATATGAATATCCTTGTAATTTCAGTAAAACAAGATCGTTGCGGCGGCTAGTCGTCAATCGTGTTTCAATCACGGCTTCTAGACAGTAAACAAACCTAAACAATATGAATAACCTTGTAATTTCAGTAAAACAAGATGATTTTGACGGCTAGTCGTCAATCGTGTTTCAATCACGTCTTCTAGACCGACAACAAACCTAAACAATATGAATAACCTTGTAATTTCAGTAAAACAAGTTGATTTTGACGGCTAGTCCTCCAATCGTGTTTCAATCACGGCTTCTAGACCGACAACAAACCTAAACAATATGAATAACCTTGTAATTTCAGTAAAACAAGATGATTTTGACGGCTAGTCGTCCAATCGTGTTTCAATCACGGCTTCTAGACCGACAACAAACCTAAACAATATGAATAACCTTGTAATTTGGTAAAACAAGATGATTTTGACATAGTCGTCCAATCGTGTTTCAATCACGGCTTCTAGACCGACAACAAACCTAAACAATATGAATAACCTTGTAATTTCAGTAAAACAAGACGATTTTGACGGCTAGTCGTCCAATCGTGTTTTCAATCACAGCTTCTAGACCGACAACAAACCTAAACAATATGAATATCCTTGTAATTTCAGTAAAACAAGATGATTATGACGGCTAGTCGTCCAATCCTGTTTCAATCACGGCTTCTAGACCGTCAACAAACCTAAACAATATGAATAACCTTGTAATTTCAGTAAAACAAGATGATTTTGACGGCTAGTCGTCCAATCGTGTTTCAATCACGTCTTCTAGACCGACAACAAACCTAAACAATATGAATAACATTGTAATTTCAGTAAAACAAGATGATTTTGACGGCTAGTCGTCCAATCTCGTGTTCAATCACGGCTTCTAGACCGACAACAAACCTAAACAATATGAATAACCTTGTAATTTCAGTAAAACAAGATGATTTTCACGGCTAGTCGTCCAATCGTGTTTCAATCACGGCTTCTAGACCGACAACAAACCTAAACAATATGAATAACCTTGTAATTTCAGTAAAACAAGATGATTTTGACGGCTAGTCGTCCAATCGTGTTTCAATCACGGCTTCTAGACCGACAACAAACCTAAACAATATGAATAACCTTGTAATTTCAGTAAAACAAGATGATTTTGACGGCTAGTCGTCCAATCGTGATTTAATCACGGCTTCTAGACCGACAACAAACCTAAACAATATGAATAACCTTGTAATTTCAGTAAAACAAGATGATTTTGACGGCTAGTCGTCCAATCGTGTTTCAATCACGGCTTCTAGACCGACAACAAACCTAAACAATATGAATAACCTTGTAATTTCAGTAAAACAAGATGATTTTTGCAGCTAGTCGTCCAATCGTGATTTAATCACGGCTTCTAGACCGACAACAAACCTAAACAATATGAATAACCTTGTAATTTCAGTAAAACAAGATGATTTTGACGGCTAGTCGTCCAATCGTGTTTCAATCACGGCCTTCTAGGCCGACAACAAACCTAAACAATATGAATAACCTTGTAATTTCAGTAAAACAAGATGATTTTGACGGCTGGTAATCGTGTTTACAATCACGGCTTCTAGACCGACAACAAACCTAAACAATATGAATAACCTTGTAATTTCAGTAAAACAAGATGATTTTGACGGCTAGTCGTCCAATCGTGTTTCAATCACGGCTTCTAGACCGACAACAAACCTAAACAATATGAATAACATTGTAATTTCAGTAAAACAAGATGATTTTGACGGCTAGTCGTCCAATCGTGTTTCAATCACGGCTTCTAGACCGACAACAAACCTAAACAATATGAATAACCTTGTAATTTCAGTAAAACAAGACGATTTTGACGGCTAGTCGTCCAATCGTGTTTCAATCACAGCTTCTAGACCGACAACAAACCTAAACAATATGAATATCCCTTTAATTTCAGTAAAACAAGATGATTATGACGACTAGTCGTCCAATCTCACTGTTTCAATCACGGCTTCTAGACCGTCAACAAAACCTAAACAATATGGATAACCTTGTAATTTCAGTAAAACAAGATGATTTTGACGGCTAGTCGTCCAATCGTGTTTCAATCACGTCTTCTAGACCGACAACAAACCTAAACAATATGAATAACATTGTAATTTCAGTGACAAGATGATTTGACGTAGTCGTCCAATCGTGTTTCAATCACGGCTTCTAGACCGACAACAAACCTAAACAATATGAATAACCTTGTAATTTCAGTAAAACAAGATGATTTTGGGCGGCTAGTCGTCAATCGTGTTTCAATCACGGCTTCTAGACCGACAATAAACCTAAACAATGAATATCGCCATAATTTCAGTAAGAGATGAACCATGTTGGCTAGTCGTCCAATCGTGTTTCAATCACAGCTTCTAGACCGTCAACAAACCCAACAATATGAATAACCTTGTAATTTCAGTAAAACAAGATGATTTTCACGGCTAGTCGTCCAATCGTGTTTCAATCACGGCTTCTAGACCGACAACAAACCTAAACAATGTGAATAACCTTGTAATTTCAGTAAAACAAGATGATTTTGACGGCTAGTCGTCCAATCGTGTTTCGTCACGGCTTCTAGACCGACGCTTAAACCTAAACAATATGAATAACCTTGTAATTTCAGTAAAACAAGGGTAGATTTTGGCTGGTCATCCCAGTAATGTTCCAATCACGGCTTCTAGACCGACAACAAGCCTACAACAATATGAATAACCCTGTAATTTCAGTAAAACAAGATGATTTTGACGGCTAGTCGTCCAATCGTGTTTCAATCACGGCTTCTAGACCGACAACAAACCTAAACAATATGAATAACCTTGTAATTTCAGTAAAACAAGATGATTTTGACGGCTTCGTCGTCCAATCGTGTTTCAATCAAGCTTCTAGACCGACAACAAACCTAAACAATATGAATAACCTTGTAATTTCAGTAAAATGAAGATGATTTTGACGGCTAGTCGTCCAATCGTGTTTAATCCTTTACAAAGATGGCCGACAACAAACCTAAACAATATGAACCAACCTTCTGTTCAGTAAAACAAGATAATTTTGACGGCTAGTCGTCCAATCGTGTTTTCAATTATCACGGCTTCTAGACCGACAACAAACCTAAAGTATGAATAACATTGTAATTCCAGTAAAACAAGATGATTTTGACGGCTAGTCGTCAATCATTTCAATCACGGCTTCTAGACCGACAACAAACCTAAACAATATGAATAACCTTTAATTTCAGTAAAACAAAGATGATTTTGACGGCTAATTAGTGTGATGATATTTCAATCACTTCTAGACCGACAACAAACCTAAACAATATGAATAACCATCCAAGTGCTTTAAACAATATGATTTTGAGTTCTAGTCGTCAATTGTCATTCTAAATCCACGGCTTCTAGACCGACAACAAACCTAAACAATATGAATAACCTTGTAATTTCAGTAAAACAAGATGATTTTGACGGCTAGTCGTCCAATCGTGTTTCAATCACGGCTTCTAGACCGACAACAAAACTAAACAATGAATAACAGCATAATTTCAATCGCTCAAATCAGTTTGAGCGGCTAGTCGTCCAATCGTGTTTCAATCACAGCTTCTAGACCGACAACAAACCTAAACAATATGAATAACCTTGTAATTTCAGTAGAAGACAAGATGATTTGACGACTGGTCGTCCAATCGTGTTTCAATCACGGCTTCTATGAATAAACAACAAACTAAACAATATGAACTAACCTTGTAATTTCAGTAAAACAAGATGATTTTGACGGCTAGTCGTCCAAATCGTCGTTTTCAAATCGCGGCTTCTAGACCGACAACAAACCCTAAACAATATAGATAACGTAGCAATTTCAGTAAAACCAGATAATTTTGGCAAACCTACAAAAGATAAATTGATAAATCATTTTCAATGCAACTTCTGAATAAACAAACCTAAACAATATGAATAACCTTGTATTTCAGTAAAACATAGAATGATTTTGACGGCTAAGTCGTCCAATCGTGTTTCTAATCACATATTCTAAAGTTCTGTAAACCTAAACAATATGAGCCAACCTTTAGCAATTTCAGTGAAACAAGATGGTTTTGACGGCTAGTCGTCAATCGTGTTTTTCGATGCAGCTTCTAGACCGACAACGAGCTAAAACATGCTTGAATAGCCTTGTAATTTCAGTAAAACAAGATGATTTTCACGGCTAGTCGTCAATCGTGTTTCAATCACGGCTTCTAGACCGACAACAAATAAAACAATATGAATAGCCTTAATTTTAGTAAAACAAGATGATTTGACAGCCAGTCGTCAAATAATGTTTTCAATCACAACTAAAGACCGACAACAAACCTAAACAATATGAATAACCATGCAATTACTTTAAACAATATGATTTTGATTCGTCGTCCAATTGTCGTCAAATAAGCTTCTAGACCGACGACAAACCTAAACAATATGAATAACCTTGTAATTTCAAGTAGCTCCAAAGATAATTTGACAGCTAGTCGTCCAATCGTGTTTAATGCGGCTTCCTAGACCAACAACAAAACTAAACAATATGAATAACCTTGTAATTTCAGTAAAACAGATGATTTCGACGGCTAGTCGTCCAATCGTGTTTCAATCGCTTCCTAGACCGACAACAAACCTAAACAATATGAATAACCTTGTAATTTCAGTAGAACAAGATGATTTTGACGGCTAGTCGTCCAATCGTATTTCAATCACAGCTTCCTAGACCGACAACAAACCTAAACAATATGAATAACCTTGTAATTTCAGTAAAACAAGATGATTTTGACGTAGTCGTCCAATCGTGTTTCAATCGCGGCTTCTAGACCGACAACAAACCTAAACAATATGATAACCTTGCTAATTTCAGTAAAACAAGATAATTTGACGGCTAGTCGTCGTCGTGTTTCAATCACGGCTTCTAGACCGACAACAAACCTAAACAATATGAATAACGCTTGTAATTTCAGTAAAACAGTTGATTTTGACAAGTAGTCGTCCAATCGTGTTTCAATCACAGTTTCTAGAAGGACAACAAACCTAAACAATGAATAACCTTGTAATTTCAGTAAAACAAAGATGATTTTGACGGCTAGTCGTCCAATCGTGTTTCAATCGCAGCTTCGAATGAGCAATAAACCTAAACAATATGAATAACCTTGTAATTTCAGTAAAACAGATGATTTTTCACGGCTAGTCGTCCAATCGTGTTTCAATCACGGCTTCTAGACCGACAACAAAATAAAACAATATGAATAACCTTGTAATTTTAGTAAAACAAGATGATTTGACGGCTAGTCGTCAATCGTCATTTCAATCCACGTCTTCTGAACCAAACAACAAAACCTAAACAATATGAATAACTTAGCAGCAATTTCAGTAAAACAAGATGATTTTGACAGCTAGTCATCCAATCGTGTTTCAATCTGCGCTTCTAGACCGACAACAAACCTAAACAATATGAATAACATTGTAATTCAGTAAAACAAGATGATTTTGGCAGCTAGTCGTCCAATCGTGTTTCAAATGCGGCTTCTAGCAGACCGACAATAAACCTAGCCATCTGTAGAATAAACTTGTAATTTCAGTAAAACAGGAATGATTTTCGGCTAGTCGTCCAAAATGTTAATTTTCAATCACAGCTACAGTCCATTAATAAACCTAAACAACAGATAACCTTG
>JBBBDQ010016673.1:0-10335 GCA_037127315.1 Ascarosepion bandense | reverse complement strand
TATAAATAACCTGTAATTAGCAAACAAGATGATTTTTTGACGGCTAGTCGTCCAATCGTGTTTCAATCACGGCTTTTGCATCAACAAACCTAAAAATCAATATGAATAACCTTGTAATTTCAGTAAAACAAGATGATTTTGACGTGGCTAGTCGTCCAATCGTGTTTCAATCACGGCTTCTAGACCGACAACAATCCTAAACAATATGAATAACCTTGTAATTTCAGTAAACAAGATGATTTTGACGGCTAGTCGTCCAATCGTGTTTCAATCACGGCTTCTAGACCGACAACAAACCTAAACAATATGAATAACCTTGAAATTTCAGTGAAACAAGATGATTTTGACGGCTAGTCGTCCAATCGTGTTTCAACGTAACGTTTCTAGACCGACAACAAACCTAAACAATATGAATAACCTTGCAATTACAGTAAAACAAGATGATTTTGAATGCTAGACGTACAATTGTCGTGAAACCACGGCTTCTAGTCCGACAACAAACGTAAACAATATGAATAACCATGCAATTACATTAAACAATATGATTTTGAGGTCTAGTCGTCCAATTGTCGTCCAATCACAGCTTCTAGTCCGACAACAAAACTAAAACAATATGAATAACTCCTAATTTCAGTAAAACAAGACGATTTTGACGGCTAGTCGTCCAATCGTGTTCCAATCACGGCTTCTAGACCTGACAACAAACCTAAACAATATGAATAACCTTGTAATTTCAGTAAAACAAGATGATTTTGACGGCTAGTCGTCCAATCGTGTTTCAATCACGGCTTCTAGACCGACAACAAACCTAAACAATAGGAATAACCTTGTAATTTCAGTAAAACAAGATGATTTTTACTGTTAGTCAGTCTCAATCGTGTTTCAATCACGGCTTCTAGACCGAATAAACAAACTAAACAATATGAATAACCTTGTAATTTCAGTAAAACAAGATGATTTTGACGGCTAGTCGTCCAATCGTGTTTAAATCACGGCTTCTAGACCGACAACAAACTCTAAACAATACAGAATAACCGAAAATTTCAGTAAAACAAGATGATTTTGACCGCTAGTCGTCCAATCGTGTTTCAATCACGGCTTCTAGACCGACAACAAACCTAAACAATATGAATAACTCCAGTAATTTCAGTAAAACTAGATGATTTTGACGGCTAGTCGTCCAATAGTGTTTCAATCACGGCTTCTAGTCCGACAACAAACGTAAACATTATGAATAACCATGCAATTACGTTAAAATAATATGATTTTGAGGTCTAGTCGTCCAATTGTCGTCCAATCACGGCTTCTAGTCCGAAAACAAACGTAAACAATATGAATAACCTTGCAATTATAGTAAAACAAGATGATTTTGAGTAGCTAGTCGTCCAATCGTGTTTCAATCACGGCTTCTAGAACCGACAACAAACCTAAACAATATGAATAACTTTGTAATTTCAGTAAACAAGACGATTTTGACGGTTGAGTCGTCCAATCGTGTTTCAATCACGGCTTCTAGACCGACAACAAACCTAAACAATATGAATAACCTTGTAATTTCAGTAAAACAAGATGATTTTGACGGCTAGTCGTCCAATCGTGTTTCAATCACCGCTTCTAGACCGACAACAAACTCAAAATGAATATGAATAACCTTGTAATTTCAGTAAAACAAGATGATTTTGACGGCTAGTCGTCCAATCGTGTTTCAATCACGGCTTCTAGACCGACAACAAACCTAAACAATATGAATAACCTTGTAATTTCAGTAAAACAAGATGATTTTGACGGCTAGTCGCCAATCGTGTTTCAATCACGGCTTCTAGACCGACAACAAACCTAAACAATATGAATAACCTTGTAATTTCAGTAAAACAAAATGATTTTGACGGCTAGTCGTCCAATCGTGTTTCAATCACGGCTTTCAAACAGACCGACAAAAACCTAAACAATATGAATAACCTTGTAATTCCAGTAAAACAAGATGATTTTGACGGCTTAGTCGTCCAATCGTGTTTCAATCACGGTTTCTAGACCGACAACAAACCTAAACAATATCAATAACCTTGCAATTACAGTAAAACAAGATGATTTTGAAAGCTGACGTACAATTCTCGTGAAACCACGGCTTTATTCCGACAACAAACGTAAACAATATGAATAACGATGCAATTACATTAAAATAATATGATTTTGAGGGCTAGTCGTCCAATTGTCGTCCAATCACAGCTTCTAGTCCGAAAACAAACCTAAACAATATGAATAACCTTGTAATTTCAGTAAAACAAGATGATTTTGACGGCTAGTCGTGCAATCGTGTTTCAATCACGGCTTCTAGACCGACAACAAACCTAAACAATATGAATAACCTTGTAATTTCAGTAAAACAAGATGATTTTGATGGCTAGTCGTCCAATTGTGTTTCAATCACGGCTTCTAGACCGACACAAACCTAAACAATATGAATAACCTTGTAATTTCAGTAAAACAAGATGATTTTGAATGCTAGTCGTCCAATCGTGTTTCAATCACGGCTTCTAGACCAACAACAAACCTAAACAATATGAATAACCTTGTAATTTCAGTAAAACAAGATGATTTTTTGACGGCTAGTCGTCCAATCGTGTTTCAATCACGGCTTCTAGACCGACAACAAACCTAAACAAAATGAATAACCTTGTAATTTCAGTAAAACAAGATGATTTTGACGGCTAGTCGTCCAATCGTGTTTCAATCACGGCTTCTAGACCGACAACAAACCTAAACAATATGAATAACCTTGTAATTTCATTAAAACAAGATGATTTTGACGGCTAGTCGTCCAATCGTGTTTCAATCACGGCTTCTAGACCGACAACAAACCTAAACAATATGAATAACCTTGTAATTTCATTAAAACAAGATGATTTTGACGGCTAGTCGTCCAATTGTCTTCCAATCACGGCTTCTAGACCGACAACAAAACTAAACACATGAATAACCTTGTAATTTCAGTAAAACAAGATGATTCTACTAACACCGTGTTTCAATCACGGCTTCTAGACCGACAACAAACCTAAACAATATGAATAACCCTTGTAATTTCAGTAAAACAAGATGATTTTGATGCTAGTCGTCCAATCGTGTTTCAATCACGGCTTCTATACCGACACAAACCTAAACAATATGAATAACCTTGTAATTTCAGTAAAACAAGATGATTTTGAATGCTAGTCGTCCACCGTGTTTCAATCACGGCTTCTAGACCAACAACAAACCTAAACAATATGAATAACCTTGTAATTTCAGTAAAACAAGATGATTTTGACGTGCTAGTCGTCCAATCGTGTTTCAATCACGGCTTCTAGACCGACAACAAACCTAAACAATATGAATAACCTTGTAATTTCATGTAAAACAAGATGATTTGAATGCTAGTCGTCCAATCGTGTTTCAATCACGGCTTCTAGACCAACAACAAACCTAAACAATATGAATAACCTTGTAATTTCAGTAAAAAACAAGATGATTTTGACGGCTAGTCGTCCAATCGTGTTTCAATCACGGCTTCTAGACCGACAACAAAAACCTAAATAAAGTGAATAACCTTGTAATTTCAGTAAAACAAGATGATTTTGACGGCTAGTCGTCCAATCGTGTTTCAATCACGGCTTTCTAGACCGACAACAAACCTGAACAATATGAATAACCTTGTAATTTCATTAAAACAAGATGATTTTGACGGTCAGTCGTCCAATCGTGTTTCAATCACGGCTTCTAGACCGACAACAAACCTAAACAATATGAATAACCTTTTGTAATTTCATTAAAACAAGATGATTTTGACGGCTAGTCGTCCAATTGTCTTCCACTCACGGCTTCTAGACCGACAACAAAACTAAACAATATGAATAACCTTGTAATTTCAGTAAAACAAGATGATTTTGACGGCTAGTCGTCCAATCGTGTTTCAATCACGGCTTCTAGACCGACAACAAACCTAAACAATATGAATAACCTTGTAATTTCAGTAAAACAAGATGATTTTGACGGCTAGTCGTCCAATCGTGTTTCCAATCACGGCTTCTATACCGACACAAACCTAAACAATATGAATAACCTTGTAATTTCAGTAAAACAAGATGATTTTGAATGCTAGTCGTCCAATCGTGTTTCAATCACGGCTTCTAGACCAACAACAAACCTAAACAATATGAATAACCTTGTAATTTCAGTAAAACAAGATGATTTTGACGGCTAGTCGTCCAATCGTGTTTCAATCACGGCTTCTAGACCGACAACAAACCTAAACAATATGAATAACTCTAGTAATTTCAGTAAAACAAGATGATTTTGACGGCTAGTCGTCCAATCGTGTTTCAATCACGGCTTCTAGACCGACAACAAACCTAAACAATATGAATAAGCTTGTAATTTCAGTAAAACAAGATGATTTTGACGGCTAGTCGTCCAATCGTGTTTCAATCACGGCTTCTAGACCGACAACAAAACTAAACAATATGAATAACCTTGTAATTTCAGAAAACAAGATGACTTTAATGGCTAGTCGTCCAATCGTGTTTCAATCACGGCTTCTAGACCGACAACAAACCTAAACAATATGAATAACCTTGTAATTTCAGTAAAACAAGATGATTTTGACGGCTATCGTCCAATCGTGTTTCAATCACGGCTTCTAGACCGACAACAAACCTAAACAATATGAATAACCTTGTAATTTCAGTAAAACAAGATGATTTTGACGGCTAGTCGTCCAATCGTGTTTCAATCACGGCTTCTAGACCGACAACAAAACCTAAACAATATGAATAACCTTGTAATTTCAGTAAAACAAGATGATTTTGACGGCTAGTCGTCCAATCGTGTTTCAATCACGGTTTCTAGACCGACAACAAACCTAAACAATATGAATAACCTTGCAATTACAGTAAAACAAGATGATTTTGAATGCTAGACGTACAATTGTCGTGAAAACCACGGCTTCTAGTCCGACAACAAACGTAAACAATATGAATAACCATGCAATTACATTAAACAATATGATTTTGAGGTCTAGTCGTCCAATTGTCGTCCAATCACAGCTTCTAGTCCGACAACAAACCTAAACAATATGAATAACCTTGTAATTTCAGTAAAACAAGATGATTTTGACGGCTAGTCGTCCAATCGTGTTCCAATCACGGTTTCTAGACCGACAACAAACCTAAACAATATGAATAACCTTGTAATTTCAGTAAAACAAGATGATTTTGACGGCTATCGTCCAATCGTGTTTCAATGACGGCTTCTAGACCGACAACAAACCTAAACAATATGAATAACCTTGTAATTTCAGTAAAACAAGATTATTTTGACGGCTAGTCGTCCAATCGTGTTTCAATCACGGCTTCTAGACCGACAACAAACCTAAACAATAGGAATAACCTTGTAATTTCAGTAAACAAGATGATTTGATGGCTAGTCGTCCAATCGTGTTTCAATCACGGCTTCTAGACCGACAAATAAACCAAACAATATGAATAACCTGTAATTTCAGTAAAACAAGATGATTTTGACGGCTAGTTCAATCGTGTTTCAATCACGGCTTCTAGACCGACAACAAACCTAAACAATATGAATAACCTTGTAATTTCAGTGAAACAAGATGATTTTGACCGCTAGTCGTCCAATCGTGTTTCAATCACGGCTTCTAGACCGACAACAAACCTAAACAATATGAATAACCTTGTAATTTCAGTAAAACTAGATGTGATTTTGACGGCTAGTCGTCCAATAGTGTTTCAATCACGGCTTCTAGTCCGACAACAAACGTAAACAATATGAATAACCATGCAATTACATTAAACAATATGATTTTGAGGTCTAGTCGTCCAATTGTCGTCCAATCACGGCTTCTAGTCCGACAACAAACGTAAACAATATGAATAACCTTGCAATTATAGTAAAACAAGATGATTTTGACGCATAAATGTCCAATCGTGTTTCAATCACTACTTCTAGACCGACAACAAACCTAAACAATATGAATAACTTTTGTAATTTCTAGTAGTGCTTCAAGACGATTTTGACGGCTAGTCGTCCAATCGTGTTTCAATCACGGCTTCTAGACCGACAACAAACCTAAACAATATGAATAACCTTGTAATTTCAGTAAAACAAGATGATTTTGACGGCTAGTCGTCCAATCGTGTTTCAATCACGGCTTCTCGACCGACAACAAACCTAAACAATATCAATAACCTTGTAATTTCAGTAAAACAAGATGATTTTGACGGCTAGTCGTCCAATCGTGATTCAATCACGGCTTCTAGACCGACAACCAACCTAAACAATATGAATAACCTTGTAATTTCAGTAAAACAAGATGATTTTGACGGCTAGTCGTCCAATCGTGTTTCAATCACGGTTTCTAGACCGACAACAAACCTAAACAATATCAATAACCTTGCAATTACAGTAAAACAAGATGATTTTGAAAGTTAGACGTACAATTGTCTTGAAACCACGGCTTCTATTCCGACAACAAACGTAAACAATATGAATAACGATGCAATTACATTAAACAAGTCATAATTTTGAGGGCTATCGTCCAATTGTCGTCCAATCACAGCTTCTAGTCCGAAAACAAACCTAAACAATATGAATAACCTTGTAATTTCAGTAAAAACAAGATGATTTTGACGGCTAGTCGTCCAATCGTGTTTCAATCACGGCTTCTAGACCGACAACAAACCTAAACAATATGAATAACCTTGTAATTTCAGTAAAACAAGATGATTTTGACGGCTAGTCGTCCAATCGTGTTTCAATCACGGCTTCTAGACCTGCAACAAACCTAAACAATATGAATAACCTTGTAATTTCAGTAAAACAAGATGATTTTGACGGCTAGTCGTCCAATCGTGTTTCAATCACGGCTTCTAGACCGACAACAAACCTAAACAATATGAATAACCTTGTAATTTCAGTAAAACAAGATGATTTTGACGGCTAGTCGTCCAATCGTGTTTCAATCACGGCTTCTAGACCGACAACAAACCTAAACAATATGAATAACCTTGTAATTTCAGTAAAACAAGATGATTTTGACGGCTAGTCGTCCAATCGTGTTTCAATCACGGCTTCTAGACCGACAACAAACCTAAACAATATGAATAACCTTGTAATTTCAGTAAAACAAGATGACTGACGGCTAGTCGTCCAATCGTGCTCAATTGGCTACTTCTAGACCGACAACAAACCTAAACAATCTGAATAACTTGTATCACCAGTAAAACAAGATGATTTTGACGGCTAGTCGTCCAATCGTGTTTCAATCACGGCTTCTAGACCGACAACAAACCTTAAAATTGCAATATGAATAACCTTGTAATTTCAGTAAAACAAGATGATTTTGACGGCTAGTCGTCCAATCGTGTTTCTAATCACGGCTTCTAGACCGACAACAAACCTAAACAATATGAATAACCTTGTAATTTCAGTAAAACAAGATGATTTTGACGGCTAGTCGTCCAATCGTGTTTCAATCACGGCTTCTAGGCCGACAACAAAACTAAACAATATGAATAACCTTGTAATTTCAGTAAAACAAGATGATTTTGACGCACAGTCGTCCAATCGTGTTTCAACTCACGGCTTCTAGACCGACAACAAACCTAAACAATATGAATAACCTTGTACTTCAGTAAAACAAGATGATTTTGACGGCTAGTCGTCCAATCGTGTTTCAATCACGGCTTCTAGACCGACACCAAACCTAAACAATAAGTGAATAACCTTGTAATTTCAGTAAAACAAGATGGATTTTTGACGGCTAGTCGTCCAATCGTATGTTTCAATCACGGCTTCTAGACCGACAAACCTAAACAATATGAATATCCTTGTAATTTCAGTAAAACAAGATGATTATGACGGCTAGTCGTCCAATCGTGTTTCAATCACGGCTTCTAGACCGACAACAAACCTAAACAATATGAATAACCTTGTAATTTCAGTAAACAAGAAGATGATTTTGACGGCTAGTCGTCCAATCGTGTTTAAATCTACGTCTTCAGGACCGACAACAAACCTTAAAAACAATATGAATAACTCGTAATTTCAGCAAAACAAGATGATTTTGATTGCCAGTCGTCCAATCGTGTTTCAATCACGGCTTCTAGACCGACAACAAACCTAAACAATATGAATAACCTTGTAATTTCAGTAAAACAAGATGATTTTGACGGCTAGCTCGTCCAATCGTGTTTCAATCACGGCTTCTAGACCGACAACAAACCTAAACAATATGAATAACCTTGTAATTTCAGTAAAACAAGATGATTTTGACGGCTAGTCGTCCAATCGTGTTTCCAATCACGGCTTCTAGACCGACAACAAACCTAAACAATATGAATAACCTTGTACTCTGAAACAAGATGATTTTGACGGCTAGTCGTCCAATCGTGTTTCAATCACGGCTTCTAGACCGGCAACAAACCTAAACAATATGAATAGCCTTGTAATTTCAGTAAAACAAGATGATTTTGACGGCTAGTCGTCCAATCGTGTTTCAATCACGGCTTCTAGACCGACAACAAACCTAAACAATATGAATAACCTTGTAATTTCAGTAAAACAAGATGATTTTTACGTACAGTCGTCCAATCGTGTTTCAATCACTATTCTAGGCCGACAACAAACCTAAACAATATGAATAACCTTGTAATTTCAGTAAAACAAGATGATTTTGACGGCTAGTCGTCCAATCGTGTTTCAATCACGGCTTCTAGACCGACAACAAACCTTAAACAATATGAATAACCTTGTAATTTCAGTAAAACAAGATGATTTTGACGGCTAGTCGTCCAATCGTGTTTCAATCACGGCTTCTAGACCGACAACAAACCTAAAACAATATGAATAACCTTGTAATTTCAGTAAAACAAGATGATTTTGACGGCTAGTCGTCCAATCGTGTTTCAATCACGGCTTCTAGACCGACAACAAACCTAAACAATATGAATATCCTTGTAATTTCAGTAAAACAAGATGATTATGACGGCTAGTCGTCCAATCGTGTTTCAATCACGGCTTCTAGACCGACAACAAACCTAAACAATATGAATAACCTTGTAATTTCAGTAAACAAGATGATTTTGACGGCTAGTCGTCCAATCGTGTTTAAACCACAGTCTTCTAGACCGACAACAAACCTAAACAATATGAATAACCTTGTACTAGCAAAACAAGATGATTTTGATTTGCCACGTCCAATTCGTGTTTCAATCTACGGCTTCTAGACCGACAACAAACCTAAACAATATGAATAACCTTGCAATTTCAGTAAAACAAGATGATTTTGACGGCTAGTCGTCCAATCGTGTTTCAATCACAGTTTCTAGAGACTGACAACAAACCTAAACAATATGAATAACCTTGTAATTTCAGTAAAACAAGATTATTTTGACGGCTATCGTCCAATCGTGTTTCAGATGACGGCTTCTAGACCGACAACAAACCTAAACAATATGAATAATCCCTGTAATTTCAGTAAAACAAGATGATTTTGAGCCTTGCTAGTCGTCCAATCGTGTTTCAATCACGGCTTCTAGACCGACAACAAACCTAAACAATATGAATAACCTTGTAATTTCAGTAAAACAAGATGATTTTGACGGCTAGTCGTCCGATCGTGTTTCAATCACGTCTTCTAGACCGACAGCAAACCTAAACAATATGAATAACCTTGTAATTTCAGTAAAACAGGATGATTTTTGACGGCTAGTTGTCCGATCGTGTTTCAATCACGGCTTCTAGACCGACAACAAACCTAAACAATATGAATAACCTTGTAACTTGCTAAAACAAGATGATTTTGACGGCTAGTCGTCCAATCGTGTTTCAATCAAGGCTTCTAGACCGGGACAACAAATCTAAACAATATGAATAACCTTGTAATTTCAGTAAACAAGATGATTTTGACGGCTAGTCGTCCAATCGTGTTTCAATCACGGCTTCTAGACCGACAACAAATCCAAACAATATGAATAACCTTGTAATTTCAGTAAACAAATAGATGATTTTGACGCCGTCGTCCAATCGTGTTTCAATCACGGCTTCTAGACCGACAAACCTAAACACTCTGAATAACCTTGTAATTTCAGTAAAACAAGATGATTTTGACGGCTAGTCGTCCAATCGTGTTTCAATCACGGCTCCTAGACCGACAACAAACCTAAACAATATGAATAACCTTGTAATTTCAGTAAAACAAGATGATTTTACTTGGCTAGTCGTCCAATCGTGTTTCAATCACGGCTTCTAGACCGACAACAAACCTAAACAATATGAATAACCTTG
>JBBBDQ010016671.1:0-11679 GCA_037127315.1 Ascarosepion bandense | reverse complement strand
CTAGTCGTCCAATCGTGTTTCAATCACGGCTTCTAGACCGACAACAAACCTAAACAATATGAATAACATTGTAATTTCGGTAAAACAAGATGATTTTGACGGCTAGTCGTCCAATCGTGTTTCAATCATGACTTCTAGACCGACAACAAACCTAAACAATATGAATAACCTTGTAATTTCAGTAAAACAAGACGATTTTGACGGCTAGTCGTCGAAAAATCGTGTTTCAATCACGGCTTCTAGACCGACAACAAGCCTAAACAATATGAATATCCTTATAATTTCAGTAAACAAGATGATTATGACGGCTAGTCGTCCAATCCTGTTTCAATCACGGCTTCTAGACCGTCAACAAACCTAAACAATATGAATAACCTTGTAATTTCAGTAAAACAAGATGATTTTGACGGCTAGTCGTCCAATCGTGTTTCAATCACGTCTTCTAGACCGACAACAAACCTAAACAATATGAATAACATTGTAATTTCAGTAAAACAAGATGATTTTGACGGCTAGTCGTCCAATCGTCTTCAATCACAGCTTCTGAGTAAACAACAAACCTAAACAATATGAATAACCTTGTAATTTTAGTAAACAAGATGATTTTCCCGGCTAGTCGTCCAATCGACGGCAATCACGGCTTCTAGACCGACAACAAACCTAAACAATATAGATATTCCTTGTAATTTCAGTAAAACAAGATGATTTTGACGGCTAGTCGTCCAATCGTGTTTAATCCACAACCTGGGGCCGACAACAAACCTAAACAGCCTTGAAGATAACCTTGTAATTTCAGTAAAACAAAGATGATTTTGACGGCTAGTCGTCCAATCGCGATTTGTCCACGGCTTCTAGACCGACAACAAACCTAAACAATATGAATAACCTTGTAATTTCAGTAAACAAGATGATTTTGACGGCTAGTCGTCGAATCGTGTTTCAATCACGGCTTCTGAGCCGACAACAAACCTAAACAATATGAATAACCTTGTAATTTCAGTAAAACAAGATGATTTTGACGGCTAGTCGTCCAATCGTGTTTCAATCATGGCTTCTAGACCGACAACAAACCTAAACAATATGAATAACCTTGTAATTTCAGTAAAACAAGATGATTTTCACGGCTAGTCGTCCAATCGTGTTTCAATCACGGCTTCTAGACCGACAACAAACCTAAACAATATGAATAACATTGTAATTTCAGTAAAACAAGATGATTTTGACGCCTAGTCGTCCAATCGTGTTTCAATCACAGCTTCTAGACCGACGACAAACATAAACAATATGAATAACCTTGTAATTTCAATCAAAACAAGATGATTTTGACGGCTAGTCGTCCAATCGTGTTTTTCCAATCACAGCTTCTAAGACGACAACAAAACCTAAACAATATGAATAACCTTGTAATTTCAGTAAAGAAAGAGATGATTTTGACGGCTGATAGTAGTCGTGTTTCAATCACGGCTTCTAGACCGACAACAAACCTAAACAATATGAATAACCTTGTAATTTCAGTAAAACAAGATGATTTTGACGGCTAGTCGTCCAATCGTGTTTCAATCACGGCTTCTAGACCGACAACAAACCTAAACAATATGAATGACACTAATTTTCAGTAAAACAAGACGATTTTGACGGCTAGTCGTCCAATCGTGTTACAATCACGGCTTCTAGACCGACAACAAACCTAAACAATATGAATAACCTTGTAATTTCAGTAAAACAAGATGATTTTGACGGCTAGTCATTAGTCGTGTTTCAATCACGGCTTCTAGACCGACAACAAGCCCTAAACAATAGAATAACCTTGCAATTCCAGTAAAACAAGATGATTTTGACGGCTAGTCGTCCAATCGTGTTTCAATCACGGCTTCTAGACCGACAACAAACCTAAACAATATGAATAATATTGTAATTTCAGTAAAACAAGATGATTATGACGGCTAGTCGTCCAATCGTGTTTCAATCACGGCTTCTAGACCGTCAACTAAGCCTAACAATATGAATAACCTTGTAATTTCAGTAAAACAAGGTAATTTTGACGGCTAGTCGTCCAATCGTGTTTCCAATCACGGCTTCTAGACCGACAACAAAACCTAAACAATATGAATAACATTGTAATTTTCAGTAAAACAAGATGATTTTGACGGCTAGTCGTCCAATCGTGTTTCAATCACGGCTTCTAGACCGACAACAAACCTAAACAATATGAATAACATTGTAATTTCAGTAAAACAAGACGATTTTGACGACTTTAGTCGTCCAATCGTGTTTCAATCACAGCTTCTAGACCGACAACAAACCTAAACAATATGAATATGCTTGTAATTTCAGTAAAACAAGATGATTATGACAGCTAGTCGTCAATCCTGTTTCAATCACGGCTTCTAGACCGTCAACAAACCTTAATATGAATAACCTTGTAATTTCAGTAAAACAAGATGATTTTGACGGCTAGTCGTCCAATCGTGTTTCAATCACGGCTTCTAGGCCGACAACAAACCCTAAACAATATGAATAACCTTGTAATTTCAGTAAAAACGCAGATGATTTTGTGCAGCTAGTCGTCCAATCGTGTTTTCAATCACGGCTTCTAGACCGACAACAAACCTAAACAATATGGATAACCTTGTAATTTCAGTAAAACAAGATGATTTTCACGGCTAGTCGTCCAATCGTGTTTCAATCACGGCTTCTAGACCGACAACAAACCTAAACAATATGAATAACATTGTAATTTTCAGTAAAACAAGATGATTTTGACGCCTGGGCGTCCAATCGTGTTTCAATCCACGCTTCTAGACCGACAACAAACCTAAACAATATGAATAACCTTGTAATTTCAGTAAAACAAGATGATTTTGACGGCTAGTCGTCCAATCGTGTTTCAATCTTGACTTCTAGACCGACAACATGACCTAAACAATATGAATAACCTTGTAATTTCAGTAAAACAAGATGATTTTGACGGCTAGTCGTCCAATCGTGTTCCAATCACGGCTTCTAGACCGACAACAAACCTAAACAATATGAATAACCTTGTAATTTCAGTAAAACAAGATGATTTTGACTAGTCGTCCAATCGTGTTTCAATCACGGCTTCTAGACCGACAACAAACCTAAACAATATGAATAACCTTGTAATTTCAGTAAAACAAGACGATTTTGACGGCTAGTCGTCCAATCGTGTTACAATCCTTCTAGACCGACAACAAACCCTAAACAATATGAATAACCTTGTAATTTCAGTAAAACAAGATGATTTTGACGGCTAGTCATCCAATCGTGTTTCAATCACGGCTTCTAGACCGACAACAAACCTAAACAATATGAATATCCTTGCAATTTCAGTAAAATAGATGATTATGACGGCTAGTCGTCCAATCGTGTTTCAATCACGGCTTCTAGACCGGCAACAAACCTAAACAATATGAATAACCTTGTAATTTCAGTAAAACAAAATGATTTTCACGGCTAGTCGTCCAATCGTGATTTAATCACGGCTTCTAGACAAACAACAAGCCTAAACAATATGAATAACCTTGTAATTTCAGTAAAACAAGATGATTTTGACGGCTAGTCGTCCAATCGTGTTTCAATCACGGCTTCTCAGCCAAACAACAAACCTAAACAATATGAATAACCTTGTAATTTCAGTAAAACAAGATGATTTTGACGGCTAGTCGTCCAATCGTGTTTCAATCACGCTTCTAGACCTACAACAAACCTAAACAATATGAATAACCTTGTAATTTCAGTAAAACAAGATGATTTTGACGGCTAGTCGTCCAATCGTGTTTCAATCACGGCTTCTAGACCGACAACAAACCTAAACAATATGAATAACCTTGTAATTTCAGTAAAACAAGACGATTTTGACGGCTTGTCGTCCAATCGTGTTTCAATCACGGCTTCTGAATAAAGCAACAAACCTAAACAATATGAATATCCTTGTAATTCAGTAAAACAAGATGATTATGACGGCTAGTCGTCCAATCGTGTTCAATCCACGGCTTCTAGACCGTCAACAAACCTAAACAATATATGAATAACCTTGTAATTTCTGTAAAACAAGATGATTTTGACGGCTAGTCGTCCAATCGTGTTTCAATCACGTCTTCTAGACCGACAACAAACCTAACAATATGAATAACATTGTAATTTCAGTAAAACAAGATGATTTTGACGGCTAGTCGTCCAATTTGTGTTTCAATCACGGCTTCTAGACCGACAACAAACCTAAACAATATGAATAACCTTGTAATTTTCAGTAAAACAAGATGATTTTCACGGCTAGTCGTCCAATCGTGTTTCAATCACGGCTTCTAGACCGACAACAAACCTAAACAATATGAATAACCTTGTAATTTCAGTAAACAAGATGATTTTGACTGACTAGTCGTCCAGTCGTGTTTCAATCACGGCTTCTAGACCGACAACAAACCTAAACAATATGAATAACCTTGTAATTTCAGTAAAACAAGACGATTTTGACGGCTAGTCGTCCAATCGTATTTACAATCACAGCTTCTAGACCGACAACAAACCTAAACAATATGAATAACTTCTTGTAATTTCAGTAAAACAAGATGATTTTGACGGCTAGTCGTCCAATCGTGTTTCAATCACGGCTTCTAGACTGACAACAAACTAAACAATGTAAATATCCTTGTAATTTCAGTAAAACAAGATGATTATGACGGCTAGTCGTCCAATCGTGTTTCAATCACAGCTTCTAGACCGACAACAAACCTAAACAATATGAATAACCTTGTAATTTCAGTAAAACAAAGAAATGATTTTCTGACTAGTCGTCCAATCGTGATTTAATCACGGCTTCTAGACCGACAACAAACCTAAACAATATGAATAACCTTGTAATTTCAGTAAAACAAGATGATTTTGACGGCTAGTCGTCCAATCGTGTTTCAATCACGACTGCTCCAGCCGACAACAAACCTAAACAATATGAATAACCTTGTAATTTCAGTAAAACAAGATGATTTTGACGGCTAGTCGTCCAATCGTGTTTCAATCACGGCTTCTAGACCGACAACAAACCTAAACAATATGAATAACCTTGTAATTTCAGTAAAACAAGATGATTTTCACGGCTAGTCGTCCAATCGTGTTTTAATCACGGCTTCTAGACCGACAACAAACCTAAACAATATGAATAACATTGTAATTTCAGTAAAACAGATGATTTTGGCGCCTAGGCGTCCAATCGTGTTTCAATCACGGCTTCTAGACCGACAACAAACCTAAACAATATGAATAACCTTGTAATTTCAGTAAAACAAGATAGATTTAATGACTAGTCGTCCAATCGTGTTTCAATCACGGCTTCTAGACCGACAACAAACCTAAACAATATGAATAACCTTGTAATTTCAGTAAAACAAGATGATTTTGACGGCTAGTCGTCCAATCGTGTTTCAATCACGGCTTCTAGACCGACAACAAACCTAAACAATATGAATAACCTTGTAATTTCAGTAAAACAAGATGATTTTGACGGCTAGTCGTCCAATCGTGTTTCAATCCACGCAACTGGAGCGACAACAAACCTAAACAATATGAATAACCTTGTAATTTCAGTAAAACAAGACGATTTTGACTAGTCGTCCAATCGATAATTACAATCACAGCTTCCCCTGAATGAGCAAACAAACCTAAACAATATGAATAACCTTGTAATTTCAGTAAAACAAGATGATTTTGACGGCTAGTCGTCCAATGATGCGTGTTTCAATCACGGCTTCTAGACCGACAACAAACCTAAACAATATGAATATCCTTGTAATTTCAGTAAAACAAGATGATTATGACGGCTAGTCGTCAATCGTGTTTCAATCACGGCTTCTGAACCGCTTATTAAACCTAAACAATATGAATAACCTTGTAATTTCAAAATTAAACAAAATGATTTTCACGGCTAGTCGTCCAATCATGGTTTTAATCACGGCTTCTAGACCGACAACAAACCTAAACAATATGAATACCCCTTTGTAGCAATTTCGGTAAAACAAGATGATTTTTGACGGCTAGTCGTCCAATCGTATTTCAATCACGGCTTCTCAGCCGACAACAAACCTAAACAATATGAATAACCTTGTAATTTCGGTAAACAAGATGATTTTGACGGCTAGTCGTCCAATCGTGTTTTCAAAATCACGGCTTCTAGACCTACAACAAACCTAAACAATATGAATAACCTTGTAATTTTAGTAAAACAAGATGATTTTTTGACAGCTAGTCGTCCAATCGTGTTTCAATCACGGCTTCTAGACCGACAACAAACCTAAACAATATGAATAACCTTGTAATTTCAGTAAAACAAGACGATTTTGACGGCTTGTCGTCCAATCGTGTTTCAATCACGGCTTCTAGACCGACAACAAACCTAAACAATATGAATATCCTTGTAATTTCGGTAACAAGGTGATTATGACGGCTAGTCGTCCAATCGTGTTTCAATCACGGCTTCTAGACCGTCAACAAACCTAAACAATATGAATAACCTTGCAATTTCCATGTAAAACAAGATGATTTTGACGGCTAGTCGTCAATCGTGTTTCAATCACGTCTTCTAAAGATACAAACAACAAACCTAACAATATGAATAACATTGTAATTTCAGTAAAATAAGATGATTTTTTGACGGCTAGTCGTCCAATTGTGTTTCAATCACGGCTTCTAGACCGACAACAAACCCCAACAATATGAATAACCTTGTAATTTCAGTAAAACAAGATGATTTTCACGGCTAGTCGTCCAATCGTGTTTCAATCACGGCTTCTAGACCGACAACAAGCCTAGTAATATGAATAACCTTGTAATTTCAGTAAAACAAGATGATTTTGACGGCTAGTCGTCCAATCGTGTTTCAATCACGGCTTCTAGACCGACAACAAACCTAAACAATATGAATAACCTTGTAATTTCAGTAAAACAAGACGATTTTGACGGCTAGTCGTCCCAACGTCGTGTTACAATCACGGCTTCTAGACCGACAACAAACCTAAACAATATGAATAACCTTGTAATTTCAGTAAAACAAGATGATTTTGACGGCTAGTCGTCCAATCGTGTTTCAATCGCAGCTTCTAGACCGACAACAAACCTAAACAATATGAATATCCTTGTAATTTCAGTAAAACAAGATGATTATGACGGCTAGTCGTCCAATCGTGATGTTTCCAATCGCAGCTTCTAGACCGACAACAAGCCTAAACAATATGAATAACCTTGTAATTTCAGTAAAACAAAATGATTTTCACGGCTAGTCGTCCAATCGTGATTTAATCCGCAGCTTCTAGACCCGACAACAAACCTAAACAATATATGAATAACCTTGTAATTTCAGTAAAACAGATGATTTTGACGGCTAGTCGTCCAATCGTGTTTCAATCACGGCTTCTCGGCCAATGTAAACCTAAACAATATGAATAACCTTGTAATTTCCAGTAAAACAAGATGATTTTGACGGCTAGTCGTCCAATCGTGTTTCAATCACGGCTTCTAGACCTACAACAAACCTAAGCAATATGAATAACCTTGTAATTTCAGTAAAACAAGATGATTTTGACATTTAGTCGTCCAATCGTGTTTCAATCTGCGGCTTCTAGACCGACAACAAACCTAAACAATATGAATAACCTTGTAATTTCAGTAAAACAAAACGCTGATTTTG
This sequence comes from Ascarosepion bandense, assembly GCA_037127315.1. NCBI lineage: Eukaryota > Metazoa > Mollusca > Cephalopoda > Sepiida > Sepiidae > Ascarosepion > Ascarosepion bandense. The sequence goes on along the minus strand of JBBBDQ010016671.1, from coordinate 3,983 downwards.
ACGGCTTGTCGTCCAATCGTGTTTCAATCACGGCTAGACCGACAACAAACCTAAGCAATATGAATATCCTTACAATTTCAGTAAAAACAAGATGATTATGACGGCTGATCGTCCAATCATGTTTCAATCGCTCTAGACCGTCCATGAAAACCTAAACAATATGAATAACCTTGTAATTTCTGTAAAACAAGATGATTTTGACGGCTAGTCGTCCAATCGTGTTTTCAATCACGTCTTCTAGACCGACAACAAACCTAACAATATGAATAACATTGTAATTTCAGTAAAACAAGATGATTTTGACGGCTAGTCGTCCAATTGTGTTTCAATCACGGCTTCTAGACCGACAACAAACCTAAACGTATGAATAACCTTGTAATTTCAGTAAAACAAGATGATTTTCAGCCAAAGTGACCAATCGTGTTTCAATCACGGCTTCTAGACCGACAGCAAACCTAAGCTTAATATGAATAACCTTGTAATTCCAGTAAAACAAGGTGATTTTGACAGCTAGTCGTCCAATCGTGATTTAATCACGGCTTCTAGACCGACAAGCTAAACAATATGAATAACCTTGTAATTTCAGCAAAACAAGATGATTTTGACAGTAGTCGTCCCAATCGTGTTTCAATCACGGCTTCTAGACCGACAACAGAAGACCTAAACAATATGAATAACCTTGTAATTTCCAGTAAAACAAGACGATTTTGACGGCTAGTCGTCCAATCGTGTTACAATCCGCAGCTTCTAGACGAGCAACAAACCTAAACAATATGAATAACCTTGTAATTTTCAGTAAAACAAGATGATTTTGACAGCCAAGTCGTCCAATCGTGTTTCAATCACGGCTTCTAGACCGACAACAAACCTAAACAATATGAATAACCTTGTAATTTCAGTAAAACATAAAGATGATTTTGACGGCTAGTCGTCCAATCGTCATTTCAATCAGCTTCTAGACCGACAACAAACTAAACAATATGAATATCCTTGTAATTTAAGTAAAACAAGATGATTATGACGGCTGGTCGTCCAGTCGTGTTTTCAATCACGGCTTCTAGACCGTCAACAAACCTAAACAATATGAATAACCTTGTAATTTCAGTAAAACAAGATGATTTTGACGGCTAGTCGTCCAATCGTGTTTCAATCACGGCTTCTAGACCGACAACAAACCTAAACAATATGAATAACATTGTAATTTCAGTAAAACAAGATGATTTTGACGGCTAGTCGTCCAATCGTGTTTCAATCACGGCTTCTAGACCGACAACAAACCTAAATAATATGAATAACATTGTAATTTCAGTAAAACAAGACGATTTTTTGACGACTAGTCGTCCAATCGTGTTTCAATCACGGCTTCTAGACCGACAACAAACCTAAACAACAGATATGTTTGTAATTTGACTGATAGATGATTTTGACGGCTAGTCGTCCAATCGTGTTTCAATCACGGCTTCTAGGCCGACAACAAACCTAAACAATATGAATAACCTTGTAATTTCAGTAAAACAAGATGTTAATTTTGACGGCTAGTCGTCCAATGTTCAATCACGGCTTCTAGACCGACAACAAACCTAAACAATACTGAATAACCTTGTAATTTCAGTAAAACAAGATGATTTTTCCACGGCTAGTCGTCCAGTATTGTTTCAATCACATTCTAGACCGACAACAAACCTAAACAATATGAATAACATTGTAATTTCAGTAAAACAGTGATTTTGACGCCTAGTCGTCCAATCGTGTTTCAATCACAGCTTCTAGACCGACAACAAACCTAAACAATATGAATAACCTTGTAATTTCAGTAAAACAAGATGATTTTGACAATGGTCGTCCAATCGTGTTTCAATCACAGCTTCTAGACCGACAACAAACCTAAACAATATGAATAACCTTGTAATTTCAGTAAAACAAGATGATTTTGACGGCTAGTCGTCCAATCGTGTTTCAATCACGGCTTCTAGACCGACAACAAACCTAAACAATATGAATAACCTTGTAATTTTCAGTAAAACAAGATGATTTTGACGGCTAGTCGTCCAATCGTGTTTCAATCACGGCTTCTGAGCCGACCAACAAACCTAAACAACCTATGAATAACCTTGTAATTTCAGTAAAACAAGACGATTTTGACGGCTAGTCGTCCAATCGTGTTACAATCACGGCTTCTAGACCGACAACAAACCTAAACAATATGAATATTGCTTGTAATTTCAGTAAAACAAGATGATTTTGACGGCTAGTCGTCCAATCGTGTTCAATCACGGCTACAGACCGACAGCAAACCTAAACAATATGAATATCCTTGTAATTTCAGAAAAACAGATGATTATGACGGCTAGTCGTCCAATCGTGTTTCAATCACGGCTTCTAGACCGTCAACAAACCTAAACAATATGAATAACCTTGTAATTTCAGTAAAACAAGATGATTTTGACGGCTAGTCGTCCAATCGTGTTTCAATCACGTCTTCTAGACCGACAACAAACCTAAACAATATGAATAACCTTATGTAATTTCAGTAAAACAGTTGATTTGATAGCGGCTAGTCCTCCAATCGTGTTTCAATCACAGCTTCTAGACCGACAACAAACCTAAACAATATGAATAACATAATTTCAGTAAAACAAGATGATTTTGACGGCTAGTCGTCCAATCGTGTTTCAATCACGGCTTCTAGACCGACAACAAACCTAAACAATATGAATAACCTTGTAATTTCAGTAAAACAAAATGATTTTCACGATTGGTCGTCAGTAAACTGATTTTAATCACGCGGCTTCTAGACCGACAACAAACCTAAACAATATGAATAACCTTGTAATTTCAGTAAAACAAGATGATTTTGACGGCTAGTCGTCCAATCGTGTTTCAATCACGGCTTCTCAGCCGACAACAAACACTAAACAATATGAATAACCTTGTAATTTCAGTAAAACAAGATGATTTTGACGGCTAGTCGATCGAAAATCGTGTTTCAATCACAGCTTCTAGACCTACAACAAACCTAAACAATATGAATAACCTTGTAATTTCAGTAAAACAAGATGATTTTGACGGCTGATCGTCCAATCGTGTTTCAATCACGGCTTCTAGACCGACAACAAACCTAAACAATATGAATAACCTTGTAATTTCAGTAAAACAAGACGATTTTGACGGCTTGTCGTCCAATAAATGTTTCAATCACGGCTTCTAGACCGACAACAAACCTAAACAATATGAATATCCTTGTAATTTCAGTAAAACAAGATGATTATGACGGCTAGTCGTCAATCGTGTTTCAATCACTGACTTCTAGACCGACAACAAACCTAAACAATATGAATAGCCTTGTAATTTCAGTAAAACAAGACGATTTTGACGGCTTGTCGTCCAATCGTGTTTCAATCACGGCTTCTAGACAAACAACAAACACAACAATATGAATATCCTTGTAATTTCAGTAAAACAAAGATGATTATGACGGCTAGTCGTCCAATCGTGTTTCAATCACAGCTTCTAGACCGTCAACAAACCTAAACAATATGAATAACCTTGTAATTTCTTTGTAAAACAAGATGATTTTGACAGCTAGTCGTCCAATCGTGTTTCAATCACGTCTTCTAGACCGACAATAAACCTAACAATATGAATAACATTGTAATTTCAGTAAAACAAGATGAGGATTTTGACGGCTAGTCGTCCAATTGTGTTTCAATCACGGCTTCTAGACCGACAACTTAAACCTAAACAATATGAATAACCTTGTAATTTCAGTAAAACAAGATGATTTTCACGGCTAGTCGTCCAATCGTGTTTCAATCACGGCTTCTAGACCGACAACAAACCTAAACTAATGAATAACCTTGTAATTTCAGTAAAACAAGATGATTTTGACGGCTAGTCGTCCAATCGTGTTTCAATCACGGCTTCTAGACCGACAACAAACCTAAACAATATGAATAACCTTGTAATTTCAGTAAAACAAGACG
>JBBBDQ010016669.1:0-40109 GCA_037127315.1 Ascarosepion bandense | reverse complement strand
AATTTCAGTAAAACAAGATGATTTTTCACGGCTAGTCGTCCAATCGTGGCTTCAACTACGGCTTCTTCAGACCGACAACAAACCTAAACAATATGAATAACATTGTAATTTCAGTAAAACAAGATGATTTTGACGCCTAGTCGTCCAATCGTGTTTCAACTGCTATTTCTAGACCGACAACAAAACCTAAACAATATGAATAACTCTGTAATTTCAGTAAAACAAGATGATTTTGACGGCTAGTCGTCCAATCGTGTTTCCAACTACGGCTTCTAGACCGACAACAAACCTAAACAATATGAATAACCTTGTAATTTCAGTAAAACAAGATGATTTTTTTGACGGCTAGTCGTCCAATCGTGTTTCAATCACGGCTTCTAGACCGACAAATAAACCCAAAACAATATGAATAACCTTGTAATTTCAGTAAAACAAGATGATTTTGACGGCTAGTCGTCCAATCGTGTTTCAATCACGGCTTCTAGACCGACAACAAACCTAAACAATATGAATAACCTTGTAATTTCAGTAAAACAAGATGATTTTGACGGCTAGTCGTCCAATCGTGTTTCAATCACGGCTTCTAGGCTGACAACAAACCTAAATACAATAAGAATAACCTTGTAATTTCAGTAAAACAAGATGATTTTGACGGCTAGTCGTCCAATCGTGTTTCAATCATGGCTTCTAGACCGACAACAAACCTAAACAATATGAATAACCTTGTAATTTCAGTAAAACAAGATGATTTTTGCCGGCTAGTCGTCCAATCGTGTTTCAATCACGGCTTCTAGACTTAATAACAAACCTAAACAATATGAATAACATTGTAATTTCAGTAAAACAAGATGATTTTTGACGCCTAGTCGTCCAATCGCTTAACTTGCTTCGGACTGAGCACAAACATAAACAATATGAATAACTTTGTAATTTCAGTAAAACAAGATGATTTTTGACGGCTAGTCGTCCAATCGTGTTTCAATCACGGCTTCTAGACCGACAACAAACCTAAACAATATGAATAACCTTGTAATTTCAGTAAAAGAAGATGATTTTGACGGCTAGTCGTCCAATCGTGTTTCAACTACGGCTTCTAGACCGACAACAAACCTAAACAATATGAATAACCTTGTAATTTCAGTAAAACAAGATGATTTTGACGGCTAGTCGTCCAATCGTGTTTCAATCACGGCTTCTAGGCCGACAACAAACCTAAACTATATGAATAACCTTGTAATTTCAGTAAAACAAGATGATTTTGACGGCTAGTCGTCCAATCGTGTTTCAATCACGGCTTCTGGACCGACAACAAACCTAAACAATATGAATAACCTTTGTAATTTCAGTAAAACAAGATGATTTTGACGGCTAGTCGTCAGCTCAATCGTGTTTCAACTACGGCTTCTAGACCGACAACAAACCTAAACAATATGAATATCCTTGTAATTTCATAAAACAAGATGATTATGACGGCTAGTCGTCCAATCCTGTTTCAATCACGGTCTCTAGACCGTCAACAAACGTAAACAATATGAATAACCTTGTAATTTCAGTAAAACAAGATGATTTTGACGGCTAGTCGTCCAATCGTGTTTCAACTGCTGCTCCCTCTAGACCGACAACAAACCTAAAACAATATGAATAACATTGTAATTTCAGTAAAACAAGATGATTTTGACGAAGGTCGTCCAATCGTGTTTCAATCACGGCTTCTAGACCGACAAACAAACCTAAACAATATGAATAACCTTGTAATTTTAGTAAAACAAGATGATTTTTCCGGCCAGTCGTCCAATCGTGTTTCAATCACGGCTTCTAGACCGACAACAAACCTAAACAATATGAATAACCTTGTAATTTCAGTAAAACAAGATGATTTTGACGGCTAGTCGTCCAATCGTGTTTCAATCACGGCTTCTAGACCGACAACAAACCTTAAACAATATGAATAACCTTGTAATTTCAGTAAAACAAGATGATTTTGACGGCTAGTCGTCCAATCGCGACTAATCACGGCTTCTAGACCGACAACAAACCTAAACAATATGAATAACCTTGTAATTTCAGTAAAACAAGATGAGATTTTTGACGGCTAGTCGTCCAATCGTGTTTCAATCACGGCTTCTAGGCCGACAACAAACCTAAACAACATGAATAACCTTGTAATTTCAGTAAAACAAGATGATTTTGACGGCTGGTCGTCCAATCGTGTTTCAATCATGGCTTCTAGACCGACAACAAACCTAAAACAATATGAATAACCTTTGTAATTTCAGTAAAACAAGATGATTTTCACGGCTAGTCGTCCAATCGTGTTTCAATCACGGCTTTCTAGACCGACAACAAAACCCAAACAATAGAAGAATAACATTGTAATTTCAGTAAAACAAGATGATTTTGACGCCCAGTCGTCCAATCGTGTTTCAATCACGGCTTCTAGACCGACGACAAACATAAACAATATGAATAACCTTGTAATTTCAGTAAAACAAGATGATTTTTACTTTGCTAGTCGTCCAATCGTGTTTCAATCACGGTCGTAGACCGACAACAAACCTAAACAATATGAATAACCTTTGTAATTTCAGTAAAAGAAGATGATTTTACTATTAGTCGTCCAATCGTGTTTCAATCACGGCTTCTAGACCGACAACAAACCTAAACAACAATATGAATAACCTTGTAATTTCAGTAAAACAAGATGATTTTGACGGCTAGTCGTCCAATCGTGTTTCAACTACGGCTTCTAGACCGACAACAAACCTAAACAATATGAATAACCTTGTAATTTCAGTAAAACAAGACGATTTTGATGGCTAGTCGTCCAATCGTATAAATCACGGCTTCTAGACCGACAACAAACCTAAACAATATGAATAATCTTGTAATTTCAGTAAAACAAGATGATTTTGACGGCTAGTCGTCCAATCGTGTTTCAATCACGGCTTCTAGACCGACAACAAACCTAAACAATATGAATAACCTTGTACCTAGTAAAACAAGATGATTTTGACGGCTAGTCGTCCAATCGTGTTTCAATCACGGCTTCTAGACCGACAACAAACCTAAACAATATGAATATCCTTGTAATTTCAGTAAAACAAGATGATTATGACGGCTAGTCGTCCAATCGTGTTTCAATCACGGCTTCTAGACCGTCAACAAACCTAAACAATATGAATAACCTTGTAATTTCAGTAAAACAAGATGATTTTGACGGCTAGTCGTCCAATCGTGTTTCAATCACGGCTTCTAGACCGACAACAAACCTAAACAACATGAATAACATTGTAATTTCAGTAAAACAAGATGATTTTGACGCCGTCGTCCAATCGTGTTTCAATCACGGCTTCTAGACCGACAACAAACCTAAACAATATGAATAACCTTGTAATTTCAGTAAAACAAGACGATTTTGACGTAATAGTCGTCCAATCGTGTTTCAATCACGGCTTCTAAACCGACAACAAACCTAAACAATATGAATATACTTGTAATTTCAGTAAAACAAGATGATTATGACGGCTAGTCGTCCAATCCTGGTTCAATCATTGCCTCTAGACCGTCAACAAACCTAAACAATATGAATAACCTTGTAATTTCAGTAAAACAAGATGATTTTGACGGCCAGTCGTCCAATCGTGTTTCAATCACGGCTTCTAGGCCGACAACAAACCTAAACAATACGAATAACCTTGTAATTTCAGTAAAACAAGATGATTTTGACGGCTAGTCGTCCAATCGTGTTTCAATTGGCTTGGCTTCTAGACCGACAACAAACCTAAACAATATGAATAACCTTGTAATTTCAGTAAAACAAGATGATTTTCGCTACTAGTCGTCCAATCGTGTTTCAATCACGGCTTCTAGACCGACAAACCTAAACAATATGAATAACATTGTAATTTCAGTAAAACAAGATGATTTTGACGCCTAGTCGTCCAATCGTGTTTCAATCACGGCTTCTAGACCGACAACAAACCTAAACAACATGAATAACCTTGTAATTTCAGTAAAACAAGATGATTTTGACGGCTAGTCGTCCAATCGTGTTTCAATCACGGCTTCTAGACCGACAACAAACCTAAACAATATGAATAACCTTGTAATTTCAGTAAAACAAGATGATTTTGACGGCTAGTCGTCCAATCGTGTTTCAATCACGGCTTCTAGACCGACAACAAACCTAAACAATATGAATAACCTTGTAATTTCAGTAAAACAAGATGATTTTGACGGCTAGTCGTCCAATCGTGTTTCAATCACGGCTTCTAGACCGACAACAAACCTAAACAATATGAATAACCTTGTAATTTCAGTAAAACAAGACGATTTTGACGGCTAGTCGTCCAATCGTGTTACAATCACGGCTTCTAGACCGACAACAAACCTAAACAATATGAATAACCTTGTAATTTCAGTAAAACAAGATGATTTTGACGGCTAGTCGTCCAATCGTGTTTCAATCACGGCTTCTAGACCGACAACAAACCTAAAACAATATGAATATCCTTGTAATTTCAGAAACAAAGATGATTATGACGGCTAGTCGTCCAATTCAGAAACAATCATTGGCTTCTAGACCGTCATCAAAACCTAAACAATATGAATAACCTTGTAATTTCAGTAAAACAAGATGATTTTGACGGCTATTTGTCCAATCGTGTTTCAATCACGTCTTCTAGACCGACAACAAACCTAAACAATATGAATAACCTTGTAATTTCAGTAAAATGGGTTGATTTTGACGGCTAGTCCTCCAATCGTGTTTCAATCACGGCTTCTAGACCGACAACAAACCTAAACAATATGAATAACCTTGTAATTTCAGAAAAGATGATTTTGACGGCTAGTCGTCCAATCGTGTTTCAATCACGGCTTCTAGACCGACAACAAACCTAAACAATATGAATAACCTTGTAATTTCAGTAAAACAAGATGATTTTTGCATGGCTAGTCGTCCAATCGTGATTTAATCACGGCTTCTAGACCGACAACAAACCTAAACAATATGAATAACCTTGTAATTTCAGTAAAACAAGATGATTTTGACGGCTAGTCGTCCAATCGTAGCCGAACCAAGGCTTCTCAGCCGACAACAAACCTAAACAATATGAATAACCTTGTAATTTCAGTAAAACAAGATGATTTTGATGGCTAGTCGTCCAATCGTGTTTCAACTACGGCTTCTAGACCTACAACAAACCTAAACAATATGAATAACCTTGTAATTTCAGTAAAACAAGATGATTTTGACGGCTAGTCGTCCAATCGTGTTTCAATCACGGCTTCTAGACCGACAACAAACCTAAACAATATGAATAACCTTGTAATTTCAGTAAAACAAGACGATTTTAACGGCTTGTCGTCCAATCGTGTTTTCAACTACGGCTTCTAGACCGACAAATACCAAAAAACCTAAACAATATGAATATCCTTGTAATTTCAGAAAAATACGATTATGATGGCCAGTCGTCCAATCGTGTTTCAATCACGGTGCTTCTAGACCAACAAACCTTAAACAATATGAATAACCTTGTAATTTCTGTAAAACAAGATGATTTTTTTGACGGCTAGTCAGCTCAATCGTGTTTCTGTTCACGTCTTCTAGACCGATGCAACAAACCTAAACAATATGAATAACATTGTAATTTCAGTAAAACAAGATGATTTTGACGCATAGTCGTCCAATTGTGTTTCAACTACGGCTTCAGACCGACAAACCTAAACAATATGAATAACCTTGTAATTTCAGTAAAACAAGATGATTTTCACGGCTAGTCGTCCAATCGTGTTTCAATCACGGCTTCTAGACCGACAACAAACCTAAACAATATGAATAACCTTGTAATTTCAGTAAAACAAGATGATTTTGACGGCTAGTCGTCCAATCGTGATTTAATCACGGCTTTCTAGACCGACAACAAACCTAAACAATATGAATAACCTTGTAATTTCAGCAAAACAAGATGATTTTGACGGCTAGTCGTCCAATCGTGTTTCAATCACGGCTTCTAGGCCGACAACAAATCTAAACAATATGAATAACCTTGTAATTTCAGTAAAACAAGATGATTTTGACGGCTAGTCGTCCAATCGTGTTTCAACTACGGCTTCTAGACCGACAACAAACCCAAACAATATGAATAACATTGTAATTTCAGTAAAACAAGATGATTTTGACGGCTAGTATTCCAATCGTGTTTCAAATCACGGCTTCTAGACCGACAAAACCCAAACAATATGAATAACCTTGTAATTTCAGTAAAACAAGATGATTTTGACGGCTAGTCGTCCAATCGTGTTTCAACTACGGCTTCTAGACCGACAAATAAAACCTAAACAATATGAATAACCCTTGTAATTTTTAGCAAAACAAGATGATTTTCACGGCTAGTCGTCCAATCGTGATTTAATCACGGCTTCTAGACCGACAACAAACCTAAACAATATGAATAACCTTGTAATTTGCAAAACAAGATGATTTTGACGGCTAGTCGTCCAATCGTGTTTCAATCACGGCTTCTCAGCCGACAAATAAACTCAAATAACATGAATAACCTTGTAATTTCAGTAAAACAAGATGATTTTGACGGCTAGTCGTCCAATCGTGTTTCAATCACGGCTTCTAGACCTACAACAAACCTAAACAATATGAATAACCTTGTACTCTAGTAAAACAAGATGATTTTGACGGCTAGTCGTCCAATCGTGTTTCAATCACGGCTTCTAGACCGACAACAAACCTAAACAATATGAATAACCTTGTAATTTCAGTAAAACAAGACGATTTTGACGGCTTGTCGTCCAATCGTGTTTCAATCACGGCTTCTAGACCGACAAATAAAACCTAAACAATATGAATATCCTTGTAATTTCAGTAAAACAAGATGATTATGACGGCTAGTCGTCCAATCGTGTTTCAATCACGGCTTCTAGACCGTCAACAAACCTAAACAATATGAATAACCTTGTAATTTCTGTAAAACAAGATGATTTTGACGGCTAGTCGTCCAATCGTGTTTCAATCACGTCTTCTAGACCGACAACAAACCTAAACAATATGAATAACATTGTAATTTCAGTAAAACAAGATGATTTGGACGGCTAGTCGTCCAATTGTGTTTCAACTACGGCTTCTAGACCGACAAATAAACCTAAACAACATGAATAACCTTGTAATTTCAGTAAAACAAGATGATTTTTCACGGCTAGTCGTCCAATCGTGTTTCAATCACGGCTTCTAGACCGACAACAAACCTAAACAATATGAATAACCTTGTAATTTCAGTAAAAAGATGATTTTGACGGCTAGTCGTCCAATCGTGATTTAATCACGGCTTCTAGACCGGACAACAAACCCAAACAATATGAATAACCTTGTAATTTCAGCAAACAAGATGATTTTGACGGCTAGTCGTCCAATCGTGCTCCAACTGCTTGGGCTTCTAGGCCGACAACAAATCTAAACAATATGAATAACCTTGTAATTTCAGTAAAACAAGATGATTTTGACGGCTAGTCGTCCAATCGTGTTTCAATCACGGCTTCTAGACCGACAACAAACCTAAACAACATGAATAACATTGTAATTTCAGTAAAACAAGATGATTTTTGACGGCTAGTCGTCCAATCGTGTTTCTTAACTACGGTTTCTAGACCGACAACAAACCTAAACAATATGAATAACCTTGTAATTTCAGTAAAACAAGATGATTTTGACGGCTAGTCGTCCAATCGTGTTTCAACTACGGCTTCTAGACCGACAACAAACCTAAACAATATGAATAACCTTGTAATTTCAGTAAAACAAGACGATTTTGACGGCTAGTCGTCCAATCGTGTTACAATCACGGCTTCTAGACCGACAACAAACCTAAACAATATGAATAACCTTGTAATTTCAGTAAAACAAGATGATTTTGACGGCTAGTCGTCCAATCGTGTTTCAATCACGGCTTCTAGACCGACAACAAACCTAAACAATATGAATAACATTGCAATTTCAGTAAAACAAGATGATTTTGACGCCCAGTCGTCCAATCGTGTTTCAACTACGGCTTCTAGACCGACAACAAACCTAAACAATATGAATAACCTTGTAATTTCAGTAAAACAAGATGATTTTGACGGCTAGTCGTCCAATCGTGTTTCAATCACGGCTTCTAGACCGACAACAAACCTAAACAATATGAATAACCTTGTAATTTCAGTAAAACAAGACGATTTTGACGGCTAGTCGTCCAATCGTGCTCTAATCACGGCTTCTAGACCGACAACAAACCTAAACAATATGAATAACCTTGTAATTTCAGTAAAACAAGATGATTTTGACGGCTAGTCGTCCAATCGTGTTTCAATCACGGCTTCTAGACCGACAACAAACCTAAACAATATGAATAACCTTGTAATTTCAGTAAAACAAGACGATTTTTGGATTGCCAGTCGTCCAATCGTGTTACAATCACGGCTTCTAGACCGACAACAAACCTAAACAATATGAATAACCTTGTAATTTCAGTAAAACAAGATGATTTTGACGGCTAGTCGTCCAATTCCATGTTTCAATCACGGCTTCTAGACCGACAACAAACCTAAAAACAATACGAATAAATTGTAATTTCAGTAAAACAAGATGATTTTTCACGGCTAGTCGTCCAATCGTGATTTAATCACGGCTTCAGACCGACAACAAAACCTAAACAATATGAATAACCTTGTAATTTCAGTAAAACAAGATGATTTTGACGGCTAGTCGTCCAATCGTAGTTTTCCAATCACGGCTTCTCAGCCGACAACAAACCTAAACAATATGAATAACCTTGTAATTTCAGTAAAACAAGATGATTTTGATGGCTAGTCGGTCCAATCGTGTTTCAACTACGGCTTCTAGACCTACAACAAACCTAAACAATATGAATAACCTTGTAATTTCAGTAAAACAAGATGATTTTGATGGCCAGTCGTCCAATCGTGTTTCAATCACGGCTTCTAGACCGGACAACAAACCTAAACAATATGAATAACCTTGTAATTTCAGTAAAACAAGACGATTTGGACGGCTTGTCGTCCAATTGTGTTTCAATCACGGCTTCTAGACCGACAACAAACCTAAACAATATGAATATCTCTTGTAATTTCAGTAAAACAAGATGATTATGACGGCTAGTCGTCCAATCGTAGCCCAATCATTATTTCTAGACCGTCAACAAACCTAAACAATATGAATAACCTTGTACTTCTGTAAAACAAGATGATTTGACGGCTAGTCGTCCAATCGTGTTTCAATCACGTCTTCTAGACCGACAACAAACCTAAACAATATGAATAACATTGTAATTTGCAAAACAAGATGATTTTGACGGCTAGTCGTCCAATCGTGTTTCAATCACGGCTTCTAGACCGACAACAACCTAAACAATATGAATAACCTTGTAATTTCAGTAAAACAAGATGATTTTCACGGCTAGTCGTCCAATCGTGTTTCAACTGTCTTGCCTCTAGACCGACAACAAACCTAAACAAAATGAATAACCTTGTAATTTCAGTAAAACAAGATGATTTTGACGGCTAGTCGTCCAATCGTGATTTAATCACGGCTTCTAGACCGACAACAAACCTAAACAATATGAATAACCTTGTAATTTCAGCAAAACAAGATGATTTTGACGGCTAGTCGTCCAATCGTGTCTCCAACTACGGCTTCTAGGCCGACAACAAATCTAAACAATATGAATAACCTTGTAATTTCAGTAAAACAAGATGATTTTGACGGCTAGTCGCTCAATCGTGTTTCAATCACGGCTTCTAGACCGACAACAAACCTAAACAATATGAATAACATTGTAATTTCTGTAAAACAAGATGATTTTGACGGCTAGTCGTCCAATCGTGTTTCAATCACGGCTTCTAGACCGACAACAAACCTAAACAATATGAATAACCTTGTAATTTCAGTAAAACAAGATGATTTTTTGATGGCCAGTCGTCCAATCGTGTTTCAACTGCTTAAGCTTCTAGACCGACAACAAACCTAAACAATATGAATAACCTTGTAATTTCAGTAAAACAAGACGATTTTGACGGCTAGTCGTCCAATCGTGTTAACCACGGCTTCTAGACCGACAACAAAAACCTAAACAATATGAACAACCTTGTAATTTCAGTAAAACAAGATGATTTTGACGGCTAGTCGTCCAATCGTGTTTCAACTGTTTTGCCTCTAGACCGACAACAAACCTAAACAATATGAATAACCTTGTAATTTCAGTAAACAAGATGATTTTTGACGGCTAGTCGTCCAATCGTGTTTCAATCACGGCTTCTAGACCGACAACAAACCTAAACAATATGAATATCCTTGTAATTTTCAGTAAAACAAGATGATTATGACGGCTAGTCGTCCAATCGTGTTTCAATCACGGCTTCTAGACCGTCAACAAACCTAAACAATATGAATAACCTTGTAATTTCAGTAAAACAAGATGGTTTTGACGGCTAGTCGTCCAATCGTGTTTCAATCTGCTGCCTCTACACCGACAACAAACCTAAACAATATGAATAACCTTGTAATTTCAGTAAAACAAGATGATTTTGACGGCTAGTCGTCCAATCGTGTTTCAATCACGGCTTCTAGACCGACAACAAACCTAAACAATATGAATAACCTTGTAATTTCAGTAAAACAAGATGATTTTTTGACGGCTAGCTGTCCAATCGTGTTTCAATCACTGTTTCTAGACCGACAACAAAACCTAAACAATATGAATAACCTTGTAATTTCAGTAAAACAAGATGATTTTCACGGCTAGTCGTCCAATCGTGTTTCAATCACGGCTTCTAGACCGACAACAAACCTAAACAATATGAATAACCTTGTAATTTCAGTAAAACAAGATGATTTTGACGGCTAGTCGTCCAATCGTAGCCCAATCACGGCTTCTAGACCGACAACAAACCTAAACAATATGAATAACCTCGTAATTTCAGTAAAACAAGATGATTTTGACGGCTAGTCGTCCAATCGTGTTTCAACTACGGCTTCTAGACCGACAACAAACCTAAACAATATGAATAACCCTGTAATTTCAGTAAAACAAGATGATTTTGACGGCTAGTCGTCCAATCGTGTTTCAATCATGGCTTCTAGACCGACAACAAACCTAAACAATATGAATCTTTGTAATTTCAGTAAAACAAGATGATTTTGACGGCTAGTCGTCCAATCGTTTCAATCACGGCTTCTAGACCGACAACAAACCTAAACAATATGAATAACCTTGTAATTTCAGTAAAACAAGATGATTTTGACGGCTAGTCGTCCAATCGTGTTTCAATCACGGCTTCTAGACCGACAACAAACCTAAACAATACGAATAACCTTGTAATTTCAGTAAACCAAGATAATTTTGACGGCTAGTCGTCCAATCGTGTTTCAATCACGGCTTCTAGACCGACAACAAACCTAAAGAATATGAATAACATTGTAATTCCAGTAAAACAAGATGATTTTGACGGCTAGTCGTCCAATCGCGTTTCAATCACGGCTTCTAGACCGACAACAAACCTAAACAACATGAACAACCTTGTAATTTCAGTAAAACAAGATGATTTTGACGGCTAGTCGTCCAATCGTGTTTCAATCACGGCTTCTAGACCGACAACAAACCTAAACAATATGAATAACCTTGTAATTTCAGTAAAACAAGATACTCTTGACGGCTAGTCGTCCAATCGTGTTTCAACTGTTTTGCCCTAGACCGACAACAAACCTAAACAATATGAATAACCTTGTAATTTCAGTAAAACAAGACGATTTTGACGGCCGTCGTCCAATCGTGTTTCAATCACGGCTTCTAGACCGACAACAAACCTAAACAACATGAATAACCTTGTAATTTCAGTAAAACAAGATGATTTTGATGCATAGTCGTCCAATCGCGATTTAATCACGGCTTCTAGACCGACAACAAACCTAAACAATATGAATAACCTTGTAATTTCAGTAAAACAAGATGATTTTGACGGTTGTTAGCCGTCCAATCGTGTTTCAATCACGGCTTCTAGGCCGACAACAAACCTAAACAATATGAATAACCTTGTAATTTCAGTAAAACAAGATGATTTTTGATGGCTAGTCGTCCAATCGTGTTTCAATCATGGCTTCTAGACCGACAACAAACCTAAACAATATGAATAACCTTGTAATTTCAGTAAAACAAGATGATTTCTACGGCTAGTCGTCCAATCGTGTTTCAATCACGGCTTCTAGACCGACAACAAACCTAAACAATATGAATAACATTGTAATTTCAGTAAAACAAGATGATTTTGACGCCTAGTCGTCCAATCGTGTTTCAATCACGGCTTCTAGACCGACGACAAACATAAACAATATGAATAACCTTGTAATTTCAGTAAAACAAGATGATTTTGACGGCTAGTCGTCCAATCGTGTTTCAATCACGGCTTCTAGACCGACAACAAACCTAAACAATATGAATAACCTTGTAATTTCAGTAAAACAAGATGATTTTGACGGCTAGTCGTCCAATCGTGTTTCAATAACGGCTTCTAGACCGACAACAAACCTAAACAACATGAATATCCTTGTAATTTCAGTAAAACAAGATGATTATGACGGCTAGTCGTCCAATCGTGTTTCAATCACGGTCGACCGTCAACAAACCTAAACAATATGAATAACCTTGTAATTTCAGTAAAACAAGATGATTTTGACGGCTAGTCGTCCAATCGTGTTTCAATCACGTCTTCTACACCGACAACAAACCTAAACAATATGAATAACCTTGTAATTTCAGTAAAACAAGATGATTTTGACGGCTAGTCGTCCAATCGTGTTCTTTCCCAACTACGGCTTCTAGACCGACAACAAACCTAAACAATATGAATAACCTTGTAATTTCAGTAAAACAAGATGATTTTTGACGGCTAGTCGTCCATAATCGTGTTTCAATCACTGTTTCTAGACCGACAACAAACCTAAACAATATGAATAACCTTGTAATTTCAGTAAAACAAGATGATTTTCACGGCTAGTCGTCCAATCGTGTTTCAATCACGGCTTCTAGACCGACAACAAACCTAAACAATATGAATAACTCTGTAATTTCAGTAAAACAAGATGATTTTGACGGCTAGTCGTCCAATCGTGTTTCAATCACGGCTTCTAGACCGACAACAAACCTAAACAATATGAATAACCTTGTAATTTCAGTAAAACAAGATGATTTTGACGGCTAGTCGTCCAATCGTGTTTCAATCACGGCTTCTAGACCGACAACAAACCTAAACAATATGAATAACCCTGTAATTTCAGTAAAACAAGATGATTTTGACGGCTAGTCGTCCAATCGTGTTTCAATCACGGCTTCTAGACCGACAACAAACCTAAACAATATGAATAACCTTGTAATTTCAGTAAAACAAGATGATTTTGGACGGCTAGTCGTCCAATCGTGTTTCAATCACGGCTTCTAGACCGACAACAAACCTAAACAATATGAATAACCTTGTAATTTCAGTAAAACAAGATGATTTTGACGGCTAGTCGTCCAATCGTGTTTCAATCACGGCTTCTAGACCGACAACAAACCTAAACAATATGAATAACCTTGTAATTTCAGTAAAACAAGATAATTTTTGACGGCTAGTCGTCCAATCGTGTTTCAATCACGGCTTCTAGACCGACAACAAACCTAAAGAATATGAATAACATTGTAATTCCAGTAAAACAAGATGATTTTGACGGCTAGTCGTCCAATCGCGTTTCAATCACGGCTTCTAGACCGACAACAACCTAAACAATATGAATAACCTTTTTGTAATTTCAGTAAAACAAGATGATTTTTGACGGCTAGTCGTCCAATCGTGTTTCAACTACGGCTTCTAGACCGACAACAAACCCAAACAATATGAATAACCTTGTAATTTCAGTAAAACAAGATAATTTTGACGGGCTAGTCGTCCAATCGTGTTTCAATCACGGCTTCTAGACCGACAACAAACCTAAACAATATGAATAACCTTGTAATTTCAGTAAAACAAGATGATTTTGACGGCTAGTCGTCCAATCGTGTTTCAATCACGGTCGCAGACCGACAACAAACCCAAACAATATGAATAACCTTGTAATTTCAGTAAAACAAGATGATTTTGACGGCTAGTCGTCCAATCGCGATTTAATCACGGCTTCTAGACCGACAACAAACCCAAAACAATATGAATAACCTTTGTACCCCAGTAAAACAAGATGATTTTGACGGCTAGTCGTCCAATCGTGTTTCAACTACGGCTTCTAGGCCGACAACAAACCTAAACAATACGAATAACCTTGTAATTTCAGTAAAACAAGATGATTTGGACGGCTAGTCGTCCAATCGTGTTTCAACTATGGCTTCTAGACCGACAACAAACCTAAACAATATGAATAACCTTGTAATTTCAGTAAAACAAGATGATTTTCACGGCTAGTCGTCCAATCGTGTTTCAATCACGGCTTAGACCGACAACAAACCTAAACAATATGAATAACATTGTAATTTCAGTAAAACAAGATGATTTTGACGCCTAGTCGTCCAATCGTGTTTCAAATCAGCTACTTCTAGACCGACGACAAACATAAACAATATGAATAACCTTGTAATTTCAAAACAAGATGATTTTGACGGCTAGTCGTCCAATCGTGTTTCAACTGTGCCATTTGTGACCGACAACAAACCTAAACAATATGAATAACCTGTAATTTCAGTAAAAGAAGATGATTTTGACGCTAGTCGTCCAATCGTGTTTCAATCACGGTCGACCGACAACAAACCTAAACAATATGAATAACCTTGTAATTTCAGTAAAACAAGATGATTTTGACGGCTAGTCGTCCAATCGTGTTTAATCATTACTTCTAGACCGACAACAAACCTAAACAATATGAATAACCTTGTAATTTCAGTAAAACAAGACGATTTTGACGGCTAGTCGTCCAATCGTGTTACAATCACGGCTTCTAGACCGACAACAAACCTAAACAATATGAATAACCTTGTAATTTCAGTAAAACAAGATGATTTTTGACGGCTAGTCGTCCAATCGTGTTTCAATCACGGCTTCTAGACCGACAACAAACCTAAATAACATGAATAACCTTGTAATTTCTGAAAAACAAGATGATTTTGACGGCTAGTCGTCCAATCGTGTTTCAATCACGGCTTCTAGACCGACAACAACCAGAAACAATATGAATATCTCTTGTAATTTCAGTAAAACAAGATGATTATGACGGCTAGTCGTCCAATCGTGTTTCAATCACGGTCGACCGTCAACATACCTAAACAATATGAATAACCTTGTAATTTCAGTAAAACAAGATGATTTTTTTGACGGCTAGTCGTCCAATCGTGTTTCAATCACGGCTTCTAGACCGACAACAAACCTAAACAATATGAATAACATTGTAATTTCAGTAAAACAAGATGATTTTGACGGCTAGTCGTCCAATCGTGTTTCAATCACGGCTTCTAGACCGACAACAAACCTAAACAACAGTGAATAACCTTGTAATTTCAGTAAAACAAGACGATTTTGACGGCTAGTCGTCCAATCGTGTGTTTCAATCACGGCTTCTAGACCGACAACAAACCTAAACAATATGAATATACTTGTAATTTCAGTAAAACAAGATGATTATGACGGCTAGTCGTCCAATCCCTGTTTCAATCACGGCTTCTAGACCGTCAACAAACCTAAACAATATGAATAACCTTGTAATTTCAGTAAAACAAGATGATTTTGACGGCTAGTCGTCCAATCGTGTTTCAATCACGGCTTCTAGGCCGACAACAAACCTAAACAATATGAATAACCTTGTAATTTCAGTAAAACAAGATGATTTTGACGGCTAGTCGTCCAATCGTGTTTCAACTGGCGCACGCAGACCGACAACAAACCTAAACAATATGAATAACCTTGTAATTTCAGTAAAACAAGATGATTTTTCACGGCTAGTCGTCCAATCGTGTTTCAATCACGGTTTCTCTAGACCGACAACAAACCTAAACAATATGAATAACATTGTAATTTCAGTAAACAAGATGATTTTGACGCTCAGTCGTCCAATCGCTTCAATCACGGCTTCTAGACCGACAACAACCCAACAATATGAATAACCTTGTAATTTCAGTAAAACAAGATGATTTTGACGGCTAGTCGTCCAATCGTGTTTCAACACATTTCTAGACCGACAACAAACCTAAACAATATGAATAACCTTGTAATTTCAGTAAAACAAGATGATTTTGACGGCTAGTCGTCCAATCGTGTTTCAATCACGGCTTCTAGACCGACAAATAAACCTAAACAATATGAATAACCTTGTAATTTCAGTAAAACAAGATGATTTTGACAATAGTCGTCCAATCGTGTTTCAATCATGCTTCTAGACCGACAACAAACCTAAACAATATGAATAACCTTGTAATTTCAGTAAAACAAGACGATTTTGACGGCTAGTCGTCCAATCGTGTTACAATCACGGGCTTTCAGACCGACAACAAACCTAAACAATATGAATAACCTTGCAATTTCAGTAAAACAAGATGAGATTTTGACGGCTAGTCGTCCAATCGTGTTTCAATCATTATTTCTAGACCGACAACAAACCTAAACAATATGAATAACCTTGTAATTTCAGTAAAACAAGATGATTTTTACGGCTAGTCGTCCAATCGTGATTTAATCACGGCTTCTAGACCGACAACAAACCTAAACAATATGAATAACCTTGTAATTTCAGTAAAACAAGATGATTTTGATTAGTTGTCGTCCAATCGTGTTTGAATCACGGCTTCTCAGCCGACAACAAACCTAAACAATATGAATAACCTTGTAATTTCAGTAAAACAAGATGATTTTGACGGCTAGTCGTCCAATCGTGTTTCAATCACGGCTTCTAGACCTACAACAAACCTAAACAATATGAATAACCTTGTAATTTCAGTAAAACAAGATGATTTTGACGGCTAGTCGTCCAATCGTGTTTCAATCATTATTTCTAGACCGACAACAAACCTAAACAATATGAATAACCTTGTAATTTCAGTAAAACAAGACGATTTTGACGGCTTGTCGTCCAATCGTGTTTCAATCACGGCTTCTAGACCGACAACAAAACCTAAACAATATGAATATCCTGGTAATTTCAGTAAAACAAGATGATTATGACGGCTAGTCGTCCAATCGTGTTTCAATCACGGCTTCTAGACCGTCAAACCTAAACAATATGGAATAACCTTGTAATTTCTGTAAAACAAGATGATTTTGACGGCTAGTCGTCCAATCGTGTTTCAACTGCTGTCTTCTAGACCGACAACAAACCTAAACAATATGAATAACATTGTAATTTCAGTAAAACAAGATGATTTTGACGGCTAGTCGTCCAATTGTGTTTCAATCACGGCTTCTAGACCGACAACAAACCTAAACAATATGAATAACCTTGTAATTTCAGTAAAACAAGATGATTTCTTGCTGGCTAGTCGTCCAATCGTGTTTCAATCACGGCTTTCAGACCGACAACAAACCTAAACAATATGAATAACCTTGTAATTTCAGTAAAACAAGATGATTTTTGACGGCTAGTCGTCCAATCGTGATTTAATCACGGCTTCTAGACCGACAACAAACCTAAACAATATGAATAACCTTGTAATTTCAGCAAAACAAGATGATTTTGACGGCTAGTCGTCCAATCGTGTTTCAATCACGGCTTCTAGGCCGACAACAAATCTAAACAATATGAATAACCTTGTAATTTCAGTAAAACAAGATGGATTTTTTGGATGGCTAGTCGTCCAATCGTGTTTCAATCGCTATTTCTAGACCGACAACAAACCCAAACAATATGAATAACATTGTAATTTCAGTAAAACAAGACGATTTTTGACGGCTAGTCGTCCAATCGTGTTTCAATCACGGCTTCTAGACCGACAACAAACCTAAACAATATGAATAACCTTGTAATTTCAGCGAAGATGATTTTGACGGCTAGTCGTCCAATCGTGTTTCAATCACGGCTTCTAGACCGACAACAAACCCAAACAATATGAATAACCTTGTAATTTCAGTAAAACAAGATGATTTTCACGGTTAGTCGTCCAATCGTGATTTAATCACGGCCTCTAGACCGACAACAACCCAAACAATATGAATAACCTTGTAATTTCAGTAAAACAAGATGATTTTGACGGCTAGTCGTCCAATCGTGTTTCAATCAATATTTAGACCTACAACAAACCTAAACAATATGAATAACCTTGTAATTTCAGTAAAACAAGATGATTTTGACGGCTAGTCGTCCAATCGTGTTTCAATCACGGCTTCTAGACCGACAACAAACCTAAACAATATGAATAACCTTGTAACTTCAGTAAAACAAGACGATTTTGACGGCTTGTCGTCCAATCGTGTTTCAATCACGGCTTCTAGACCGACAACAAACCTAAACAATATGAATATCCTTGTAATTTCAGTAAAACAAGATGATTATGACGGCTAGTCGTCCAATCGTGTTTCATAATCACGGCTTCTAGACCGTCAACAAACCTAAACAATATGAATAACCTTGTAATTTCTGTAAAACAAGATGATTTTGAATATTAGTCGTCCAATCGTGTTTCAATCACGTCTTCTAGACCGACAACAACCTAAACAATATGAATAACATTGTAATTTCAGCAAAACAAGATGATTTTGACGGCTAGTCGTCCAATTGTGTTTCAATCACGGCTTCTAGACCGACAACAAACCTAAACAATATGAATAACCTTGTAATTTCAGTAAAACAAGATGATTTTCACGGCTAGTCGTCCAATCGTGTTTCAATCATGGCTTCTAGACCGACAACAAACCTAAACAATATGAATAACCTTGTAATTTCAGTAAAACAAGATGATTTTGACGGCTAGTCGTCCAATCGTGATTTAATCACGGCTTCTAGACCGACAACAACCTAAACAATATGAATAACCTTGTAATTTCAGTGCAAAACAAGATGATTTTGACGGCTAGTCGTCCAATCGTGTTTCAATCACGGCTTCTAGGCCGGACAACAAATCTAAACAATATGAATAACCTTGTAATTTCAGTAAAACAAGATGATTTTGACGGCTAGTCGTCCAATCGTGTTTCAATCACGGCTTCTAGACCGACAACAAACCTAAACAATATGAAGGCTAACATTGTAATTTCAGTAAAACAAGATGATTTTGACGGCTAGTCGTCCAATCGTGTTTCAATCACGGCTTTAGACCGACAACAAACCTAAACAATATGAATAACCTTGTAATTTCAGTAAAACAAGATGATTTTGACGGCTAGTCGTCCAATCGTGTTTCAATCACGGCTTCTAGACCGACAACAAACCTAAACAATATGAATAACCTTGTAATTAGTAAAACAAGACGATTTTGACGGCTAGTCGTCCAATCGTGTTACAATCACGGCTTCTAGACCGACAACAAACCTAAACAATATGAATAACCTTGTAATTTCAGTAAAACAAGATGATTTTCACGGCTAGTCGTCCAATCGCCCAACTACGTCTTCTAGACCGACAACAAACCTAAACAATATGAATAACCTTGTAATTTCAGTAAAACAAGTTGATTTTGACGGCTAGTCCTCCAATCGTGTTTCAATCACGGCTTCTAGACCGACAAATAAACCCAACAATATGAATAACCTTGTAATTTCAGTAAAACAAGATGATTTTGACGGCTAGTCGTCCAATCGTGTTTCAATCACGGCTTCTAGACCGACAACAAACCTAAACAATATGAATAACCTTGTAATTTCAGTAAAACAAGATGATTTTCACGGCCAGTCGTCCAATCGTGATTTAATCACGGCTTCTAGACCGACAACAAACCTAAACAATATGAATAACCTTGTAATTTCAGTAAAACAAGATGATTTTTGACGGCTAGTCGTCCAATCGTGTTTCAATCACGGCTCTAGCCGACAACAAACCTAAACTATATGAATAACCTTTGTAATTTCAGTAAAACAAGATGATTTTGACGGCTAGTCGTCCAATCGTGTTTCAATCACGGCTTCTGGACCGACAACAAACCTAAACAATATGAATAACTCTGTAATTTCAGTAAAACAAGATGATTTTGACGGCTAGTCGTCCAATCGTGTTTCAATCACGGCTTCTAGACCGACAACAAACTCATAAAACAATATGAATAACATTGTAATTTCAGTAAAACAAGATGATTTTGACGGCTAGTCGTCCAATCGTGCTTCAATCATGGCTTCTAGACCGACAACAAACCTAAACACATGAATAACCTTGTAATTTCAGTAAAACAAGACGATTTTGACGGCTAGTCGTCCAATCGTGTTTCAATCACGGCTTCTAGACCGACAACAAACCTAAACAATATGAATATCCTTGTACTCTCAGTAAACCAAGATGATTATGACGGCTAGTCGTCCAATCCTGTTTCAATCACGGCTTCTAGACCGTCAACAAACGTAAACAATATGAATAACCTTGTAATTTCAGTAAAACAAGATGATTTTGACGGCTAGTCGTCCAATCGTGTTTCAATCACGTCTTCTAGACCGACAACAAACCTAAACAATATGAATAACATTGTAATTTCAGTAAAACAAGATGATTTTTGACGGCTAGTCGTCCAATCGTGTTTCAATCACGGCTTCTAGACCGACAACAAACCTAAACAATATGAATAACCTTGTAATTTTAGTAAAACAAGATGATTTTCCCATTAGTCGTCCAATCGTGTTTCAATCACGGCTTCTAGACCGACAACAAACCTAAACAATATGAATAACCTTGTAATTTCAGTAAAACAAGATGATTTTGACGGCTAGTCGTCCAATCGTGCTCAACTACGGCTTCTAGACCGACAACAAACCTAAACAATATGAATAACCTTGTAATTTCAGTAAAACAAGATGATTTGGACGGCTAGTCGTCCAATCGCGATTTAATCACGGCTTCTAGACCGACAACAAACCTAAACAATATGAATAACTCCTAATTTCAGTAAAACAAGATGATTTTGACGGCTAGTCGTCCAATCGTAGCCCAATCACGGCTTCTAGGCCGACAACAAACCTAAACACAATATGAATAACCTTGTAATTTCAGTA
The DNA here is from genome assembly GCA_037127315.1 of Ascarosepion bandense. NCBI lineage: Eukaryota > Metazoa > Mollusca > Cephalopoda > Sepiida > Sepiidae > Ascarosepion > Ascarosepion bandense. Next base: position 18,911 of record JBBBDQ010016669.1, on the reverse strand, counting down.
AAACAAGATGATTTTGACGGCTAGTCGTCCAATCGTGTTTCAATCATGGCTTCTTCAGACCGACAACAAACCTAAACAATATGAATAACCTTGTAATTTCAGTAAAACAAGATGATTTTACGGCTAGTCGTCCAATCGTGTTTCAATCACGGCTTCTAGACCGACAACAAAACCTAAACAATATGAATAACATTGTAATTTCAGTAAAACAAGATGATTTTGACGCCTAGTCGTCCAATCGTGTTTCAATCCCGGCTTCTAGACCGACGACAAACATAAACAATATGAATAACCTTGTAATTTCAGTAAAACAAGATGATTTTGACGGCTAGTCGTCCAATCGTGGTTTCAACTACGGCTTCTAGACCGACAACAAACCTAAACAATATGAATAACCTTGTAATTTCAGTAAAAGAAGATGATTTTGACGGCTAGTCGTCCAATCGTGTTTCAATCACGGTCGACCGACAACAAACCTAAACAATATGAATAACCTTGTAATTTCAGTAAAACAAGACGATTTTGATGGCTAGTCGTCCAATCGTGTTTCAACTACGGCTTCTAGACCGACAACAAACCTAAACAATATGAATAACCTTGTAATTTCAGTAAAACAAGATGATTTTTCACGGCTAGTCGTCCAATCGTGATTTAATCACGGCTTCTAGACCGACAACAAACCTAAACAATATGAATAACCTGTAATTTCAGTAAAACAAGATGATTTTGACGGCCAGTCGTCCAATCGTGTTTCAAACTGTTTTCGCTTCTCAGCCGACAACAAACCTAAACAATATGAATAACCTTGTAATTTCAGTAAAACAAGATGATTTTGACGGCTAGTCGTCCAATCGTGTTTCAATCACGGCTTCTAGACCTACAACAAACCTAAACAATATGAATAACCTTGTAATTTCAGTAAAACAAGATGATTTTGACGGCTAGTCGTCCAATCGTGTTTCAATCACGGCTTCTAGACCGACAACAAACCTAAACAATATGAATAACCTTGTAATTTCAGTAAAACAAGACGACTTTTGACGGCTTGTCGTCCAATCGTGTTTCAATCATTATTTCTAGACCGACAACAAACCTAAAACAATATGAATAACCTTGTAATTTCAGTAAAACAAGATGATTATGACGGCTAGTCGTCCAATCGTGTTTCAATCACGGCTTCTAGACCGTCAACAAACCTAAACAATATGAATAACCTTTTGTAATTTCTGTAAAACAAGATGATTTTGACGGCTAGTCGTCCAATCGTGTTTCAATCACGTCTTCTAGACCGACAACAAACCTAAACAATATGACAATATTGCACTTTCATAGTAAAACAAGATGATTTGACGGCTAGTCGTCCAATTGTGTTTCAATCACGGCTTCTAGACCGACAACAAACCTTAAACAATATGAATAACCTTGTAATTTGCAAAACAAGATGATTTTCACGGCTAGTCGTCCAATCGTGTTTCAATCACGGCTTCTAGACCGACAACAAACCTAAACAATATGAATAACCTTGTAATTTCAGTAAAACAAGATGATTTTGACGGCTAGTCGTCCAATCGTGATTTAATCACGGCTTCTAGACCGACAACAAACCTAAACAATATGAATAACCTTGTAATTTCAGCAAAACAAGATGATTTTGACGGCTAGTCGTCCAATCGTGTTTCAATCACGGCTTCTAGGCCGACAACAAATCTAAACAATATGAATAACCTTGTAATTTCAGTAAAACAAGATGATTTTGACGGCTAGTCGTCCAATCGTGTTTCAATCACGGCTTCTAGACCGACAACAAACCTAAACAATATGAATAACATTGTAATTTCAGTAAAACAAGATGATTTTGACGGCTAGTCGTCCAATCGTGTTTCAATCACGGCTTCTAGACCGACAACAACTCCAACAATATGAATAACCTTGTAATTTCAGTAAACAAGATGATTTTGATGGCTAGTCGTCCAATCGTGTTTCAACCGCTTCTAGACCGGACAACAAACCTAAACAATATGAATAACCTTGTAATTTCAGTAAATCAAGATGATTTTTATGGCCAGTCGTCCAATCGTGATTTAATCACGGCTTCTAGACCGACAACAAACCTAAACAATATGAATAACCTTGTAATTTCAGTAAAACAAGATGATTTTGACGGCTAGTCGTCCAATCGGGGCTTTAACCACGGCTTTCAGCCGACAACAAACCTAAACAATATGAATAACCTTGTAATTTCAGTAAAACAAGATGATTTTGACGGCTAGTCGTCCAATCGTGTTTCAACTACGGCTTCTAGACCCACAACAAACCTAAACAATATGAATAACCTTTGTAATTTCAGTAAAACAAGATGATTTTGACGGCTAGTCGTCCAATCGTGTTTCAATCACGGCTTCTAGACCGACAACAAACCTAAACAATATGAATAACCTTGTAATTTCAGTAAAACAAGACGATTTTGACGGCTTGTCGTCCAATCGTGTTTCAATCACGGCTTCTAGACCGACAACAAACCTAAACAATATGAATATCCTTGTAATTTCAGTAAAACAAGATGATTATGACGGCTAGTCGTCCAATCGTGTTTCAACTACGGCTTCTAGACCGTCAACAAACCTAAACAATATGAATAACCTTGTAATTTCTGTAAAACAAGATGATTTTTTTTGACGGCTAGTCGTCCAATCGTGTTTCAATCACGTCTTCTAGACCGACAACAAAACCTAAACAATATGAATAACATTGTAATTTCAGTAAAACAAGATGATTTTTTTGACGGCTAGTCGTCCAATTGTGTTTCAATCACGGCTTCTAGACCGACAACAAACCTAAACAATATGAATAACCTTGTAATTTCAGTAAAACAAGATGATTTTCACGGCTAGTCGTCCAATCGTGTTTCAATCACGGCTTCTAGACCGACAACAAACCTAAACAATATGAATAACCTTGTAATTTCAGTAAAACAAGATGATTTTGACGCATAGTCGTCCAATCGTGTTTCAACTACGGCTTCTAGACCGACAACAAACCTAAACAATATGAATAACCTTTGTAATTTCAGTAAAACAAGATGATTTTGACGGCTAGTCGTCCAATCGTGTTTCAATCACGGCTTCTAGACCGACAACAAACCTAAACAATATGAATATCCTTGTAATTTCAGTAAAACAAGATGATTATGACGGTTAGTCGTCCAATCGTGATTTAATCACGGCTTCTAGACCGTCAACAAACCTAAACAATATGAATAACCTTGTAATTTCAGTAAAACAAGATGATTTTTTGACGGCTAGTCGTCCAATCGTGTTTCAACCACGGCTTCTAGACCGACAACAAAACCCAACAATATGAATAACATTGTAATTTCAGTAAAACAAGATGATTTTGATGTGCTAGTCGTCCAATCGTGTTTCAATCACGGCTTCTAGACCGACAACAAACCCAAACAATATGAATAACCTTGTAATTTCAGTAAAACAAGACGATTTTGACGGCTATCGTCCAATCGTGTTTCAATCACGGCTTCTAAACCGACAACAAACCTAAACAATATGAATATACTTGTAATTTCAGTAAAACAAGATGATTATGACGGCCAGTCGTCCAATCCTGTTTCAATCACGGCTTCTAGACCGTCAACAAACCTAAACAATATGAATAACTCTCTTGTAATTTCGTGTAAAACAAGATGATTTTGACGGCTAGTCGTCCAATCGTGTTTCAACTACGGCTTCTAGGCCGACAACAAACCTAAACAATATGAATAACTCTGTAATTTCAGTAAAACAAGATGATTTTTGACGGCTAGTCGTCCAATCGTGTTTCAATCACGGCTTCTAGACCGACAACAAACCTAAACAATATGAATAACCTTGTAATTTCAGTAAAACAAGATGATTTTCACGGCTAGTCGTCCAATCGTGTTTCAATCACGGCTTCTAGACCGACAACAAACCTAAACAATATGAATAACATTGTAATTTCAGTAAAACAAGATGATTTTTTTGACGTCAATGTCCAATCGTGTTTCAATCACGGCTTCTAGACCGACAACAAACCTAAACAATATGAATAACCTTGGTAATTTCAGTAAAACAAGATGATTTTGACGGCTAGTCGTCCAATCGTGTTTCAATCACGGCTTCTAGACCGACAACAAACCTAAACAACATGAATAACCTTGCAATTTCAGTAAAACAAGATGATTTTGACGGCTAGTCGTCCAATCGTGTTTCAATCACGGCTTCTAGACCGACAACAAACCTAAACAATATGAATAACCTTGTAATTTCAGTAAAACAAGATGATTTTGACGGCTAGTCGTCCAATCGTGTTTCAATCAATACGGCTTCTAGACCGACAACAAACCTAAACAATATGAATAACCTTGTAATTTCAGTAAAACAAGACGATTTTGACGGCTAGTCGTCCAATCGTGTTACAATCACGGCTTCTAGACCGACAACAAACCTAAACAATATGAATAACCTTTGTAATTTCAGTAAAACAAGATGATTTTGACGGCTAGTCGTCCAATCGTGTTTCAATCACGGCTTCTAGACCGACAACAAACTCGTAAACATGAATATCCTTGTAATTTCAGTAAAACAAGACATTATGACGGCTAGTCGTCCAATCGTGTTTCAATCACGGCTTCTAGACCGTCAACAAACCTAAACAATATGAATAACCTTGTAATTTCAGTAAAACAAGATGATTTTGACGGCTAGTCGTCCAATCGTGTTTCAACTACGTCTTCTAGACCGACAACAAATCCTAAACAATATGAATAACCTTGTAATTTCAGTAAACAAGTTGATTTTGACGGGCTAGTCCTCCAATCGTGTTTCGTCTCTACGGCTTCTAGACCGACAACAAACCTAAACAATATGAATAACCTTGTAATTTCAGTAAAACAAGATGATTTTGACGGCTAGTCGTCCAATCGTGTTTCAATCACGGCTTCTAGACCGACAACAAACCTAAACAATATGAATAACCTTGTAATTTCAGTAAAACAAGATGATTTTCACGGCTAGTCGTCCAATCGTGATTTAATCACGGCTTTTAGACCGACAACAAACCTAAACAATATGAATAACCTTGTAATTTTTAGTAAAACAAGATGATTTTGACGGCTAGTCGTCCAATCGTAGCTTCAACTGATGGCTTCTCAGCCGACAACAAACCTAAACAATATGAATAACCTTGTAATTTCAGTAAAACAAGATGATTTTGACGGCTAGTCGTCCAATCGTGTTTCAATCACGGCTTCTAGACCTACAACAAACCTAAACAATATGAATAACCTTGTAATTTCAGTAAAACAAGATGATTTTGACGGCTAGTCGTCCAATCGTGTTTCAATCACGGCTTCTAGACCGACAACAAACCTAAACAATATGAATAACCTTGTAATTTCAGTAAAACAAGACGATTTTAACGGCTTGTCGTCCAATCGTTTCAATCACGGCTTCTAGACCGACAACAAACCTAAACAATATGAATATCCTTGTAATTTCAGTAAAACAAGATGATTATGACGGCCAGTCGTCCAATCGTGTTTCAATCACGGCTTCTAGACCGTCAACAAACCTAAACAATATGAATAACCTTGGTAATTTCTGTAAAACAAGATGATTTTGACGGCTAGTCGTCCAATCGTGTTTCAACTGCTGCCTCTAGACCGACAACAAACCTAAACAATATGAATAACATTGTAATTTCAGTAAAACAAGATGATTTTGACGGCTAGTCGTCCAATTGTGTTTCAATCACGGCTTCTAGACCGACAACAAACCTAAACAATATGAATAACCTTGTAATTTCAGTAAAACAAGATGATTTTCACGGCTAGTCGTCCAATCGTGTTTCACAATCACGGCTTCTAGACCGACAACAAACCTAAACAATATGAATAACCTTGTAATTTCAGTAAAACAAGACAAGCGATTTTGACGGCTAGTCGTCCAATCGTGATTTAATCACGGTCGACCGACACAACAAACCTTAAACAATATGAATAACCTTGTAATTTCAGCAAGATGATTTTGACGGCTAGTCGTCCAATCGTGTTTCAATCACGGCTTCTAGGCCGACAACAAATCTAAACAATATGAATAACCTTGTAATTTCCCAGTAAAACAAGATGATTTTTTGATGGCTAGTCGTCCAATCGTGTTTCAATCACGGCTTCTAGACCGACAACAAACCTAAACAATATGAATAACATTGTAATTTCAGTAAAACAAGATGATTTTGATGGCTAGTCGTCCAATCGTGTTTCAATCACGGCTTCTAGACCGACAACAAACCTAAACAATATGAATAACCTTGTAATTTCAGTAAAACAAGATGATTTTGACGGCTAGTCGTCCAATCGTGTTTCAATCACGGCTTCTAGACCGACAACAAACCTAAACAATATGAATAACCCTGTAATTTCAGTAAAACAAGATGATTTTCACGGCTAGTCGTCCAATCGTGATTTAATCACGGCTTCTAGACCGACAACAAACCTAAACAATATGAATAACCTTGTAATTTCAGTAAAACAAGATGATTTTGACGGCTAGTCGTCCAATCGTGTTTCAATCACGGCTTCTTGCTCGACAACAAACCTGTAACAATAAGGAATGGAATTTGTAATTTCGGCAAAACAAGATGATTTTGACGGCTAGTCGTCCAATCGTGTTTCAATCACGGCTTCTAGACCTACAACAAACCTAAACAATATGAATAACCTTGTAATTTCAGTAAAACAAGATGATTTTTGACGGCTAGTCGTCCAATCGTGTTTCAATCACGGCTTAGATCGACAACAAACCCAAACAATATGAATAACCTTGTAATTTCAGTAAAACAAGATGATTTTCACGGCTAGTCGTCCAATCGTGTTTCAATCACGGCTTCTAGACCGACAACAAACCTAAACAATATGAATAACCTTGTAATTTCAGTAAAACAAGATGATTGACGGCTAGTCGTCCAATCGTGTTTCAATCACGGCTTCTAGACCGACAACAAATCAAACAACATGAATAACCTTGTAATTTCAGTAAAACAAGACGTGATTTTTGACGGCTAGTCGTCCAATCGTGTTACAATCATTAGCTTCTAGACCGACAACAAACCTAAACAATATGAATAACCTTGCAATTTCAGTAAAACAAGATGATTTTGACGGCTAGTCGTCCAATCGTGTTTCAATCACGGCTTCTAGACCGACAACAAACTCAAACAATATGAATAACCTTGTAATTTCAGTAAAACAAGATGATTTTGACGGCTAGCCGCCTGTAATCGTGTTTGTCCACGGCTTCTAGACCGACAACAAACCTAAACAATATGAATATCTCAAATTTCAGTAAAACAAGATGATTATGACGGCTAGTCGTCCAATCGTGTTTCAATCACGGCTTCTAGACCGTCAACAAACCTAAACAATATGAATAACCTTGTAATTTCAGTAAAACAAGATGATTTTGACACTAGTCGTCCAATCGTGTTTCAATCATTGGGCTTCTAGACCGACAACAAAACCTAAACAATATGAATAACATTGTAATTTCCCAGTAAAACAAGATGATTTTGACGGCTAGTCGTCCAATCGTGTTTCAATCACGGCTTCTAGACCGAACAAAATAAACCTAAACAATATGAATAACCTTGTAATTTCAGTAAAACAAGACGATTTTGACGGCTAGTCGTCCAATTCCGTTTCAACTACGGCTTCTAGACCGACAACAAAACCTAAACAATATGAATATACTTGTAATTTCAGTAAAACAAGATGATTATGACGGCTAGTCGCTCAATCCTGTTTCAATCATTGCCTTTTCGACCGTCAACAAACCTAAACAATATGAATAACCTTGTAATTTCAGTAAAACAAGATGATTTTGACGGCTAGTCGTCCAATCGTGTTTCAATCACGGCTTCTAGGCCGACAACAAACCTAAACAATATGAATAACCTTGTAATTTCAGTAAAACAAGATGATTTTGACGGCTAGTCGTCCAATCGTGTTTCAATCACGGCTTCTAGACCGACAACAAATGCAAAACAATATGAATAACCTTGTAATTTCAGTAAAACAAGATGATTTTCACGGCTAGTCGTCCAATCGTGTTTCAATCACGGCTTCTAGACCGACAACAAACCTAAACAATATGAATAACATTGTAATTTCAGTAAAAAAACAAGATGATTTTGACGCCTAGTCGTCCAATCGTGTTTCCTAATCACGGCTTCTAGACCGACAACAAACCTTAAACAATATGAATAACCTTGTAATTTCAGTAAAACAAGATGATTTTGACGGCTAGTCGTCCAATCGTAAGCCTAACCACGGCTTCTAGACCGACAACAAACCTAACAATATGAATAACCTTGTAATTTCAGTAAAACAAGATGATTTTGACGGCTAGTCGTCCAATCGTGTTTCAATCACGGCTTCTAGACCGACAACAAACCTAAACAACATGAATAATCTTGTAATTTCAGTAAAACAAGATGATTTTCTGATGGCTAGTCGTCCAATCGTGTTTCAATCACGGCTTCTAGACCGACAACAAACCTAAACAATATGGAATAACCTTGTAATTTCAGTAAAACAAGACGATTTTGACGGCTAGTCGTCCAATCGTGTTACAATCACGGCTTCTAGACCGACAACAAACCTAAACAATATGAATAACCTTGTAATTTCAGTAAAACAAGATGATTTTGACGGCTAGTCGTCCAATCGTGTTTCAATCACGGCTTCTAGACCGACAACAAACCTAAACAATATGAATATCTCGTAATTTCAGTAAAACAAGATGATTATGACGGCTAGTCGTCCAATCGTGTTTCAATCACGGCTTCTAGACCGTCAACAAATCAACAATATGAATAACCTTGCACTTTAAAACAAGACATGATTTTGACGGCTAGTCGTCCAATCGTGTTTCAATCACGTCTTCTAGACCGACAACAAACCTAAACAATATGAATAACCTTGTAATTTCAGTAAAACAAGCGATTTTGACGGCTAGTCCTCCAATCGTGTTTCAATCACGGCTTCTAGACCGACAACAAACCTAAACAATATGAATAACCTTGTAATTTCAGTAAAATAAGATGATTTTGACGGCTAGTCGTCCAATCGTGTTTCAATCACGGTCAGACCGACAACAAACCTAAACAATATGAATAACCTTGTAATTTCAGTAAAAAACAAGATGATTTTCACGGCTAGTCGTCCAATCGTGATTTAATCACGCTAGACCGACAACAAACCTAAACAATATGAATAACCTCTTGTAATTTCAGTAAAACAAGATGATTTTGACGGCTAGTCGTCCAATCGTGTTTCAATCACGGCTTCTCAGCCGACAACAAACCTAAACAATATGAATAACCTTGTAATTTCAGTAAAACAAGATGATTTTGACGGCTAGTCGTCCAATCGTGTTTCAATCACGGCTTCTAGATCTACAACAAACCTAAACAATATGAATAACCTTGTAATTTCAGTAAAACAAGATGATTTTGACGGCTAGTCGTCCAATCGTGTTTCAATCACGGCTTCTAGACCGACAACAAACCTAAACAATATGAATAACCTTGTAATTTCAGTAAAACAAGACGATTTTAACGGCTTGTCGTCCAATCGTGTTTCAATCACGGCTTCTAGACCGACAACAAACCTAAACAATATGAATATCCTTGTAATTTCAGTAAAACAAGATGATTATGACGGCTAGTCGTCCAATCGTGTTTCAATCACGGCTTCTAGACCGTCAACAAAACCTAAACAACATGAATAACCTTGTGCACTTTCTGTAAAACAAGATGATTTTTGACGGCTATCGTCCAACGCCTAACCGTCTTCTAGACCGACAACAAACCTAAACAATATGAATAACATTGTAATTTCCAGTAAAACAAGATGATTTTGACGGCTAGTCGTCCAATTGTGTTTCAATCATTATTTCTAGACCGACAACAAACCTAAACAATATGAATAACCTTGTAATTTCAGTAAAACAAGATGATTTTTCACGGCTAGTCGTCCAATCGTGTTTCAATCACGGCTTCTAGACCGACAACAAACCTAAATAATATGGGAATCAACCTTGTAATTTCAGTAAAACAAGATGATTTTGACGGCTAGTCGTCCAATCGTGATTTAATCACGGCTTCTAGACCGACAACAAAACTCATTAACATGAATAACCTTGTAATTTCAGCAAAACAAGATGATTTTGACGGCTAGTCGTCCAATCGTTTCAACTACGGCTTCTAGCCGACAACAAATCTAAACAATATGAATAACCTTGTAATTTCAGTAAAACAAGATGATTTTGACGGCTAGTCGTCCAATCGTGTTTCAACTCCATGGCCTGGACCATACACAAAATCAAACACAATAAGGAATAACCTTGTAATTTCAGTAAAACAAGACGATTTTTTGACGGCTTGTCGTCCAATCGTGTTTCAATCACGGCTTCTAGACCGACAACAAACCTAAACAATATGAATATCCTTGTAATTTCAGTAAAACAAGATGATTATGACGGCTAGTCCAATCGTGTTTCAATCACGGCTTCTAGACTGTCAACAACCCAAACAACCAATATGAATAACCTTGTAATTTCTGTAAAACAAGATGATTTTGACGGCTAGTCGTCCAATCGTGTTTCAACTCACGTCTTCTAGACCGACAACAAACCTAAACAATATGAATAACATTGTACTCAGTAAAATGAAGATGATTTTGACGGCTAGTCGTCCAATTGTGTTTCAATCACGGCTTCTAGACCGACAACAAACCTAAACAATATGAATAACCTTGTAATTTCAGTAAAACAAGATGATTTTCACGGCTAGTCGTCCAATCGTGTTTCAATCACGGCTTCTAGACCGACAACAAACCTAAACAATATGAATAACCTTGTAATTTCAGTAAAACAAGATGATTTGGACGGCTAATCGTCCAATCGTGATTTAATCACGGCTTCTAGACCGACAAATAAACCTGAACAATATGAATAACTTGTAATTTCAGCAAAACAAGATGATTTTTTGACGGCTAGTCGTCCAATCGTGTTTCAATCACGGCTTCTAGGCCGACAACAAATTCAAAACAATATGAATAACCTTGTAATTTCAGTAAAACAAGATGATTTTGACGGCTAGTCGTCCAATCGTGTTTCAATCACGGCTTCTAGACCGACAACAAACCTAAACAATATGAATAACATTGTAATTTCCAGTAAAACAAGATGATTTTGACGGCTAGTCGTCCACCGTGTTTCAATCACGGCTTCTAGACCGACAACAAACCTAAATAATATGAATAACCTTGTAATTTCAGTAAAACAAGATGATTTTTGACGGCTAGTCGTCCAATCGTGTTTCAATCACGGCTTCTAGACCGACAACAAACCTAAACAATATGAATAACCTTGTAATTTCAGTAAAACAAGACGATTTTGACGGCTAGTCGTCCAATCGTGTTACAATCACGGCTTCTAGACCGACAACAAACCTAAACAATATGAATAACCTTGTAATTTCAGTAAAACAAAGATGATTTTGGACGGCTAGTCGTCCAATCGTGTTTCAATCACGGCTTCTAGACCGACAACAAACCTAAACAATATGAATAACCTTGTAATTTCAGTAAAACAAGATGATTTTGACGGCTAGCTTCGTCCAATCGTGTTTCAACTACGGCTTCTAGACCGACAACAAACCTAAACAATATGAATATCCTTGCACTTCCAGTAAAACAAGATGATTATGACGGCTAGTCGTCCAATCGTATTTCAATCACGGCTTCTAGACCGTCAACACCAAACCTAAACAATATGAATAACCTTGTAATTTCAGTAAAACAAGATGATTTTGACGGCTGGTCGTCCAATCGTGTTTCAATCACGTCTTCTACACCGACAACAAACCTAAACAATATGAATAACCTTGTAATTTCAGTAAAACAAGATGATTTTGACGGCTAGTCGTCCAATCGTGTTTCAATCACGGCTTCTAGACCGACAACAAAACCTAACAATATGAATAACCTTGTAATTTCAGTAAAACAAGATGATTTTGACGGCTAGTCGTCCAATCGTGTTTCAATCACTGTTTCTAGACCGACAACAAACCTAAACAATATGAATAACCTGTAATTTCAGTAAAACAAGATGATTTTTCACGGCTAGTCGTCCAATCGTGTTTCAATCACGGCTTCTAGACCGACAACAAAACCTAAACAATATGAATAACCTTGTAATTTCAGTAAAACAAGATGATTTTGACGGCTATTGTCCAATCGTGTTTCAATCACGGCTTCTAGACCGACAACAAACCTAAACAATATGAATAACCTTGTAATTTCAGTAAAACAAGATGATTTTGACGGCTAGTCGTCCAATCGTGTTTCAATCACGGCTTCTAGACCGACAACAAACCTAAACAATATGAATAACCCTGTAATTTCAGTAAAACAAGATGATTTTGACGGCTAGTCGTCCAATCGTGTTTCAATCACGGCTTCTAGACCGACAACAAACCCAAACAATATGAATAACCTTGTAATTTCAGTAAAACAAGATGATTTTGACGGCTAGTCGTCCAATCGTGTTTCAATCACGGCTTCTAGACCGACAACAAACCTAAAACAATATGAATAACCTTGTAATTTCAGTAAAACAAGATGATTTTTGACGGCTAGTCGTCCAATCGTGTTTCAATCACGGCTTCTAGACCGACAACAAACCTAAACAATATGAATAACCTTGTAATTTCAGTAAAACAAGATTTTTTTGACGGCTTGTCGTCCAATCGTGTTTCAACTACGGCTTCTAGACCGACAACAAACCTAAACAATATGAATATCCTTGTAATTTCAGTAAAACAAGATGATTATGACGGCTAGTCGTCCAATCGTGTTTCAACCACGGCTTCTAGACTGTCAACAAACCCAAACAATATGAATAACCTTGTAATTTCTGTAAAACAAGATGATTTTGACGGCTAGTCGTCCAATCGTGTTTCAACTCACGTCTTCTAGACCGACAACAAACCTAAACAATATGAATAACATTGTAATTTCAGTAAACAAGATGATTTTGACGGCTAGTCGTCCAATTGTGTTTCAATCACGGTCTCTAGACCGACAACAAACCTAAACAATATGAATAACCTTGTAATTTCAGTAAAACAAGATGATTTTCACGGCTAGTCGTCCAATCGTGTTTCAATCACGGCTTCTAGACCGACAACAAACCTAAACAATATGAATAACCTTGTAATTTCAGTAAAACAAGATGATTTTGACGGCTAGTCGTCCAATCGTGATTTAATCACGTCGTGGACCGACAACAAACCTAAACAATATGAATAACCTTGTAATTTCAGCAAAACAAGATGATTTTGACGGCTAGTCGTCCAATCGTGTTTCAATCACGGCTTCTAGGCCGACAACAAATCTAAACAATATGAATAACCTTGTACTTCAGTAAAACAAGATGATTTTTGACGGCTAGTCGTCCAATCGTGTTTCAATCACGGCTTCTAGACCGGACAACAAACCTAAACAATATGAATAACATTGTAATTTCAGTAAAACAAGATGATTTTGACGGCTAGTCGTCCAATCGTGTTTCAATCACGGCTTCTAGACCGACAACAAACCTAAACAATATGAATAACCTTGTAATTTCAGTAAAACAAGATGATTTTGACGGCTAGTCGTCCAATCGTGTTTCAATCATGCTTAGTTTCTAGACCGACAACAAACCTAAACAATATGAATAACCTTGTAATTTCAGTAAAACAAGACGATTTTGACGGCTAGTCGTCCAATCGTGTTACAATCACGGCTTTGTAGACCGACAACAAACTCACTTAAACAATATGAATAACCTTGTAATTTCAGTAAAACAAGATGATTTTGACGGCCAGTCGTCCAATCGTGTTTCAATCACGGCTTCTAGACCGACAACAAACCTAAACAATATGAATAACCTTGTAATTTCAGTAAAACAAGATGATTTTGACGGCTAGTCGTCCAATCGTGTTTCAATCACGGCTTCTAGACCGACAACAAACCTAAACAATATGAATATCCTTGTAATTTCAGTAAAACAAGATGATTATGACGGCTAGTCGTCCAATCGTAGAGCTTCAATCACGGCTTCTAGACCGTCAACAAACCTAAACAATATGAATAACCTTGTAATTTCAGTAAAACAAGATGATTTTGACGGCTAGTCGTCCAATCGTGTTTCAATCACGTCTTCTACACCGACAACAAACCTAAACAACATGAATAACCTTGTAATTTCAGTAAAACAAGATGATTTTGACGGCTAGTCGTCCAATCGTGTTTCAATCACGGCTTCTAGACCGACAACAAACCTAAACAATATGAATAACCTTGTAATTTCAGTAAAACAAGATGATTTTGACGGCTAGTCGTCCAATCGTGTTTCAATCACTGTTTCTAGACCGACAACAAACCTAAACAATATGAATAACCTTGTAATTTCAGTAAACAAGAAGATTTTCACGGCTAGTCGTCCAATCGTGTTTCAATCACGGCTTCTAGACCGACAAATAAACCTAAACAATATGAATAACCTTGTAATTTCAGTAAAACAAGATGATTTTGACGGCTAGTCGTCCAATCGTGTTTCAATCACGGCTTCTAGACCGACAACAAACCTAAACAATATGAATAACCTTGTAATTTCAGTAAAACAAGATGATTTTTGACGGCTATCGTCCAATCGTGTTTCAATCACGGCTTCTAGACCGACAACAAACCTAAACAATATGAATTCCCAATTTCAGTAAAACAAGATGATTTTGACGGCTAGTCGTCCAATCGTGTTTCAATCACGGCTTCTAGACCGACAACAAACCTAAACAATATGAATAACCTTGTAATTTCAGTAAAACAAGATGATTTTGACGGCTAGTCGTCCAATCGTGTTTCAACCGCTTCTAGACCGACAACAAACCTAAACAATATGAATAACCTTGTAATTTCAGTAAAACAAGATGATTTTGATGGCCAGTCGTCCAATCGTGATTTAATCACGGCTTCTAGACCGACAACAAACCTAAACAATATGAATAACCTTGTACTCAGTAAAACAAGATGATTTTTTGACGGCTAGTCGTCCAATCGTGTTTCAATCACGGCTTCTAGGCCGACAACAAACCTAAACTATATGAATAACCTTTTGTAATTTCAGTAAAACAAGATGATTTTGACGGCTAGTCGTCCAACTGTGTTTCAATCACGGCTTCTGGACCGACAACAAACCTAAACAACATGAATAACCTTGTAATTTCAGTAAAACAAGATGATTTTTGACGGCTAGTCGTCCAATCGTGTTTCAATCACGGCTTCTAGACCGACAACAAATCTAAACAACATGAATATCTCAATTTCAGTAAAACAAGATGATTATGACGGCTAGTCGTCCAATCCTGTTTCAATCACGGCTTCTAGACCGTCAACAAACGTAAACAATATGAATAACTCTGTAATTTCAGTAAAACAAGATGATTTTGACGGCTATTGTCCAATCGTGCTCTAATCACGTCTCTAGACCGACAAACAAACCTAAACAATATGAATAACATTGTAATTTCAGTAAAACAAGATGATTGACGGCTAGTCGTCCAATCGTGTTTCAACTACGGCTTCTAGACCGACAACAAACCTAAACAATATGAATAACCTTGTAATTTTAGTAAAACAAGATGATTTTCCCGGCTAGTCGTCCAATCGTGTTTCAATCACGGCTTCTAGACCGACAACAAACCTAAACAATATGAATAACCTTGTAATTTCAGTAAAACAAGATGATTTTGACGGCTAGTCGTCCAATCGTGTTTCAATCACGGCTTCTAGACCGACAACAAACCTAAACAATATGAATAACCTTGTAATTTCAGTAAAACAAGATGATTTTGACGGCTAGTCGTCCAATCGCGATTTAATCACGGCTTCTAGACCGACAACAAACCTAAACAATATGAATAACCTTGTAATTTCAGTAAAACAAGACGATTTTGATGGCTAGTCGTCCAATCGTGTTTCAATCACGGCTTCTAGGCCGACAACAAACCTAAACAATATGAATAACCTTGTAATTTCAGTAAAACAAGATGATTTTGACGGCTAGTCGTCCAATCGTGTTTCAATCATGGCTTCTAGACCGACAACAAACCTAAACAATATGAATAACCTTGTAATTTCAGTAAAACAAGATGATTTTCACGGCTAGTCGTCCAATCGTGTTTCAATCACGGCTTCTAGACCGACAACAAACCTAAACAATATGAATAACATTGTAATTTCAGTAAAAACAAGATGATTTTGACGCCTAGTCGTCCAATCGTGTTTCAATCACGGCTTCTAGACCGACGACAAACATAAACAATATGAATAACCTTGTAATTTCAGTAAAATAAGACGATTTTGATGGCTAGTCGTCCAATCGTGCTTTCAGTCACGGCTTCTAGACCAAGCAAACCTAAACAATATGAACCAACGCCAATTTCAGTAAAAAGTGATTTTGACGGCTAGTCGTCCAATCGTGTTCAATCCCTGGCTTCTAGACCGACAACAAACCTAAACAATATGAATAACCTTGTAATTTCAGTAAAACAAGACGATTTTGACGGCTAGTCGTCCGTCGTGTTACAATCACAGCTTCTAGACCGACAACAAACCTAAACAATATGAATAACCTTGTAATTTCGGTAAAACAAGATGATTTTGACGGCTAGTCGTCCAATCGTGTTCCAATCACAGCTTCTAGACCGACAACAAACCTAAACAATATGAATATCCTTGTAATTTCAGTAAAACAAGATGATTATGACGGCTAGTCGGCCAATCGTGTTTCAATCACAGCTTCTAGACCGTCAACAAACCTAAACAATATGAATAACCTTGTAATTTCGGTAAAACAAGATGATTTTGACGGCTAGTCGTCCAATCGTGTTTCAATCACGTCTTCTAGACCGACAACAAACCTAAACAATATGAATAACCTTGTAATTTCAGTAAAACAAGTTGATTTTGACGGCTAGTCCTCCAATCGTGTTCCAATCACGGCTTCTAGACCGACAACAAACCTAAACAATATGAATAACCTTGTAATTTCAGTAAAACAAGATGATTTTGACGGCTAGTCGTCCAATCGTGTTTCAATCACGGCTTCTAGACCGACAACAAACCTAAACAATATGAATAACCTTGTAATTTCAGTAAAACAAGATGATTTTCGGCTAGTCGTCCAATCGTGATTTAATCCGGCCTTCTAGACCGACAACAAACCTAAACAATATGAATAACCTTGTAATTTCAGTAAAACAAGATGATTTTGACGGCTAGTCGTCCAATCGTGTTTCAATCACGGCTTCTCAGCCGACAACAAACCTAAACAATATGAATAACCCTTCAATTTCAGTAAAACAAGATGATTTTGACGGCTAGTCGTCAAACCGTGTTCAATCACAGCTTCTAGACCTACAACAAACCTAAACAATATGAATAACCTTGTAATTTCAGTAAAACAAGATGATTTTGACGGCTAGTCGTCCAATCGTGTTTCAATCACGGCTTCTAGACCGACAACAAACCTAAACAATATGAATAACCTTGTAATTTCAGTAAAACAAGATGATTTTGACGGCTAGTCGTCCAATCGTGTTTCAATCACGTCTTCTACACCGACAACAAACCTAAACAATATGAATAACCTTGTAATTTCAGTAAAACAAGATGATTTTGACGGCTAGTCGTCCAATCGTGTTTTTTCAATCACGGCTTCTAGACCGACAACAAACCTAAACAATATGAACAACACTTGTAATTTCAGTAAAACAAGATGATTTTGACGGCTAGTCGTCCAATCGTGTTCCAATCACTGTTTCTAGACCGACAACAAACCTAAACAATATGAATAACCTTGTAATTTCAGTAAAACAAGATGATTTTTCACGGCTGGTCGTCCAATCGTGTTTCAATCCACGGCTTCTAGACCGACAACAAACCTAAACAATATGAATAACCTTGTAATTTCAGTAAAACAAGATGATTTTGACGGCTAGTCGTCCAATCGTGTTTCAATCACTGTTTCTGAACCGACAACAAACCTAAGCAATATGAATAACCTTGTAATTTCAGTAAAACAAGATGATTTTGACAGCTAGTCGTCCAATCGTGTTTCAATCACGGCTACTAGACCGACAACAAACCTAAACAATATGAATAACCCTGTAATTTCAGTAAAACAAGATGATTTTGACGGCTAGTCGTCCAATCGTGTTTCAATCACGGCTTCTAGACCGACAACAAACCTAAACAATATGAATAACCTTGTAATTTCAGTAAAACAAGATGATTTTGACGGCTAGTCGTCCAATCGTGTTTCAATCACGGCTTCTAGACCGACAACCAAACCTAAACAATATGAATAACCTTGTAATTTCAGTAAAACAAGATGATTTTGACGGCTAGTCGTCCAATCGTGTTCAATCACGGCTTCTAGACCGACAACAAACCTAAACAATATGAATAACCTTGTAATTTCAGTAAAACAAGACGATTTTGACGGCTTGTCGTCCAATCGTGTTTCAATCACGGCTTCTGAACCGACAACAAACCTAAACAATATGAATATCCTTGTAATTTCAGTAAAACAAGATGATTATGACGGCTAGTCGTCCAATCGTGTTTCAATCACGGCTTCTAGACCGTCAACAAACCTAAACAATATGAATAACCTTGTAATTTCTGTAAAACAAGATGATTTTGACGGCTAGTCGTCCAATCGTGTTTCAATCACGTCTTCTAGACCGACAACAAACCTAAACAATATGAA
>JBBBDQ010016668.1:0-15002 GCA_037127315.1 Ascarosepion bandense | reverse complement strand
ATAATAATCAAGTTGGTGGTAGTCCATGGAGATAGGTACCAAGATGTGAGGGTGATTTAGAAAGAGTTTTGTTGGTCTCTTGCTCAAATGCGCTTGGCCTGTAATCAAGTGGGTGGCAGTCCATGGAGTTAGGTACCAAGATGTGAGGTGATTTAAGAAAGAGTTTTGTTGGTCTCTTGCTCAACTGCGCCCAGCACATAATAATCAAGTTGGTGTGTTGATCCATGGAGTTAGGTACCAAGATGTAAGGGGTGATTTAGAAGGTTTTGTTGGTCTCTTGCTCAACTGCGCCAAGCACATAATAATCAAGTTGGTGGTAGTCCATGGAGATAGGTACCAAGATGTAAAGAGGTGATTTAGAAAGAGTTTTGTTGGTCTCTTGCTCAACTGCGCCCAGCACATAATAATCAAGTTGGTGGTAGTCCATGGAGATAGGTACCAAGATGTAAGGGGTGATTTAGAAAGAGTTTTGTTGGTCTCTTGCTCAACTGCGCCCAGCACATAATAATCAAGTTGGTGGTAGTCCATGGAGTTAGGTACCAAGATGTAAGGGGTGATTTAGAAAGAGTTTTGTTGGTCTCTTGCTCAACTGCGCCAAGCACATAATAATCAAGTTGGTGGTAGTCCATGGAGATAGGTACCAAGATGTAAGGGGTGATTTAGAAGAGTTTTGTTGGTCTCTTGCTCAACTGCGCCCAGCACAATAATCAAGTTAGCAGGCGGTAGTCCATGGAGATAGGTACCAAGATGTAAGGGGTGATTTAGAAAGAGTTTTGTTGGTCTCTTGCTCAACTGCGCCCAGCACATAATAATCAAGTTGGTGGTAGTCCATGGAGTTAGGTACCAAGATGTAAGGGGTGATTTAGAAAGAGTTTTGCTGGTCTCTTGCTCAACTGCGCACAGCACATAATAATCAAGTTGGTCATTAGTCCATGGAGATAGGTACCAAAATTGTAAGGGGTGATTTAGAAAGAGTTTTGTTGGTCTCTTGCTCAACTGCGCCCAGCACATAATAATCAAGTTGGTGGTAGTCCATGGAGTTGGGTACCAAGATGTGAGGGTGATTTGAAAAGAGTTTTGTTTAATTCTCTTGCTCAACTGCTTGTACATAATAATCAAGTTGGTGGTAGTCCATGGAGATAGGTACCAAGATGTAAGGGGTGATTTAGAAAGAGTTTTGTTGGTCTCATAACTGCGCCCAGCACATAATAATCAAGTTGGTGGCTAGTCCATGGAGTTAGGTACCAAGATGTAAGGGTGATTTAGAAAGAGTTTTATTCTCTTGCTCAACTGCGCCCAGCACATAATAATCAAGTTGGTGGTAGTCCATGGAGATAGGTACCAAGATGTAAGGGGTGATTTAGAAAGAGTTTTGTTGGTCTCTTGCTCAACTGCGCCCAGCACATAATAATCAAGTTGGTGGTAGTCCATGGAGTTAGGTACCAAGATGTGAAATTTGATTTAGAAGAGTTTTGTTGGTCTCTTGCTCAACTGCGCCCAGCACATAATAATCAAGTTGGTGGTAGTCCATGGGTGGGTACCAGATGTAAGGGGTGATTTAGAAAAGAGTTTTGTTGGTCTCTTGCTCAACTGCGTAGCACATAATAATCAAGTTGGTGGTAGTCCATGGAGTTGGGTACCAAGATGTAAGGGGTGATTTAGAAAGAGTTTTGTTGGTCTCTTGCTCAACTGCGCCCAGCACATAATAATCAAGTTGGTGGTAGTCCATGGAGTTGGGTACCAAGATGTAAGGGGTGATTTAGAAAGAGTTTTGTTGGTCTCTTGCTCAACCGCCCAGCACATAATAATCAAGTTGGTGGTAGTCCATGGAGATAGGTACCAAGATGTAAGGGGTGATTTAGAAAGAGTTTTGTTGGTCTCTTTTCCAACTGTAGCACATAATAATCAAGTTGGTGGTAGTCCATGGAGTTAGGTACCAAGATGTAAGGGGGTGATTTTAGAAGAGTTTTGTTGGTCTCTTGCTCAACTGCGCCCAGCACATAATAATCAAGTTGGTGGTAGTCCATGGAGATAGGTACCAAGATGTAAGGGGTGATTTAGAAAGAGTTTTGTTGGTCTCTTGCTCAACTGCGCCCAGCACATAATAATCAAGTTGGTGGTAGTCCATGGAGTTAGGTACCAAGATGTAAGGGGTGATTTAGAAAGAGTTTTGTTGGTCTCTTGCTCAACTGCGCCAGCACATAATAATCAAGTTGGTGGTAGTCCATGGAGTTGGGTACCAAGATGTAAGGGGTGATTTAGAAAGAGTTTTGTTGGTCTCTTGCTCAACTGCGCCCAGCACATAATAATCAAGTTGGTGGTAGTCCATGGAGATAGGTACCAAGATGTAAGGGGTGATTTAGAAAGAGTTTTGTTGGTCTCTTGCTCAACTGCGCCCAGCACATAATAATCAAGTTGGTGGTAGTCCATGGAGTTAGGTACCAAGATGTAAGGGGTGATTTGAAAGAGTTTTGTTGGTCTCTTGCTCAACTGCGCCCAGCACATAATAATCAAGTTGGTGGTAGTCCATGGAGTTAGGTACCAAGATGTAAGGGGTGATTTAGAAAGAGTTTTGTTGGTCTCTTGCTCAACTGCGCCCAGCACATAATAATCAAGTTGGTGGTAGTCCATGGAGTTATTAGGTACCAAGATATGAGGTGATTTAGAAAGAGTTTTGTTGGTCTCTTGCTCAACTGCGCCCAGCACATAATAATCAAGTTGGTGGTAGTCCATGGGTTAGGTACCAAGATGTAAGGGGTGATTTAGAAAGAGTTTTGTTGGTCTCTTGCTCAACTGCGCCCAGCACATAATAATCAAGTTGGTGGTAGTCCATGGAGATAGGTACCAAGATGTAAGGGGTGATTTAGAAAGAGTTTTGTTGGTCTCTTGCTCAACTGCGCCCAGCACATAATAATCAAGTTGGTGGTAGTCCATGGAGTTAGGTACCAAGATGTAAGGGGTGATTTAGAAAGAGTTTTGTTGGTCTCTTGCTCAACTGCGCCCAGCACATAATAATCAAGTTGGTGGTAGTCCATGGAGATAGGTACCAAGATGTAAGGGGTGATTTAGAAAGAGTTTTGTTGGTCTCTTGCTCAACTGCGCCCAGC
The DNA here is from genome assembly GCA_037127315.1 of Ascarosepion bandense. Classification (NCBI taxonomy): domain Eukaryota; kingdom Metazoa; phylum Mollusca; class Cephalopoda; order Sepiida; family Sepiidae; genus Ascarosepion; species Ascarosepion bandense. Next base: position 11,895 of record JBBBDQ010016668.1, on the reverse strand, counting down.
ACATAATAATCAAGTTGGTGGTAGTCCATGGAGTTAGGTACCAAGGTGTAAGGGGTGATTTAGAAAGAGTTTTGTTGGTCTCTTGCTCAACTGCGCCCAGCACATAATAATCAAGTTGGTGGTAGTCCATGGAGATAGGTACCAAGATGTAAGGGGTGATTTAGAAGAGGTTTTGTTGGTCTCTTGCTCAACTGCGCCTTTTGCATAATAATCAAGTTGGTGGTAGTCCATGGAGTTAGGTACCATTTGCAAGATGCTGAGGGTGATTTAGAAAGGTTTGTTGGTCTCTTGCTCAACTGCGCCCAGCACATAGTAATCAAGGTGGGTGGTAGTCCATGGAGATGGGTACCAAGATGTAAGGGGTGATTTAGAAAGAGTTTTGTTGGTCTCTTGCTCAACTGCGCCCAGCACATAATAATCAAGTTGGTGGTAGTCCATGGAGTTAGGTACCAGATGTAAGGGGTGATTTAGAAGAGTTTTGTTGGTCTCTTGCTCAACTGCGCCAAGCACATAATAATCAAGTTGGTGGTAGTCCATGGAGATAGGTACCAAGATGTAAAGGGTGATTTAGAAAGAGTTTTGTTGGTCTCTTGCTCAACTGCGCCCAGCACATAATAATCAAGTTGGTGGTAGTCCATGGAGATAGGTACCAAGATGTAAGGGGTGATTTAGAAAGAGTTTTGTTGGTCTCTTGCTCAACTGCGCCCAACACATAATAATCAAGTTGGTGGTAGTCCATGGAGATAGGTACCAAGATGTAAGGGAGTGATTTAGAAAGAGTTTTGTTGGTCTCTTGCTCAACTGCGCCCAGCACATAATAATCAAGTTGGTGGTAGTCCATGGAGGTTAGGTACCAGATGTAAGGGGTGATTTAGAAAGAGTTTTGTTGGTCTCTTGCTCAACTGCGCCCAGCACATAATAATCAAGTTGGTGGTAGTCCATGGAGATAGGTACCAAGATGTAAGGGGTGATTTAGAAAAGGTTTTGTTGGTCTCTTGCTCAACTGCGCCAAGCATAATAATCAAGTTGGTGGTAGTCCATGGAGATAGGTACCAGATGTAAGGGGTGATTTAGAAAGAGTTTTGTTGGTCTCTTGCTCAACTGCGCCCAGCACATAATAATCAAGTTGGTGGTAGTCCATGGAGATAGGTACCAAGATGTAAGGGGTGATTTAGAAGGTTTTGTTGGTCTCTTGCTCAACTGCGCCAAGCACATAATAATCAAGTTGGTGGTAGTCCATGGGATAGGTACCAAGATGTAAGGGGTGATTTAGAAAGAGTTTTGTTGGTCTCTTGCTCAACTAGCAGCACATAATAATCAAGGTTAGTTGGTAGTCCATGGAGTTAGGTACCAAGATGTAAGGGGTGATTTAGAAAGAGTTTTGTTGGTCTCTTGCTCAAATGCGCCCAGCACATAATAATCAAGTGGGTGGCAGTCCATGGAGTTGGGTACCAAGATGTGAGGGTGATTTAGAAAGAGTTTTGTTGGTCTCTTGCTCAACTGCGCCCAGCACATAATAATCAAGTTGGTGGTAGTCCATGGAGATAGGTACCAAGATGTAAGGGGTGATTTAGAAAGAGTTTTGTTGGTCTCTTGCTCAACTGCGCCAAGCACATAATAATCAAGTTGGTGGTAGTCCATGGAGATAGGTACAAGATGTAAGGGTGATTTGAAGAGTTTTGTTGGTCTCTTGCTCAACTGCGCCAAGCACATAATAATCAAGTTGGTGGTAATAGTCCATGGAGATAGGTACCAAGATGTAAGGGGTGATTTAGAAGAGTTTTGTTGGTCTCTTGCTCATGCGCCAGCCATAATCAAGTTGGTGGTAGTCCCATGGAGATAGGTACCAAGATGTAAGGGGTGATTTAGAAATTTTGTTTGGTCTCTTGCTCAGCACTTAGCACATAATAGTAAGTTGGTGGTAGTCCATGGAGTTGGGTACCAAGATGTAAGGGTGATTTGAGAAAGAGTTTTGTTGGTCTCTTGCTCAACTGCGCCCAGCACATAGTCAAGTGGGTAGTGATCCATGGAGATGAGTACCAAGATGTAAGGGGTGATTTGAAAAGAGTTTTGTTGGTCTCTTGCTCAGCTGCGCCAAGCACGCAACTAATCAAGTTGGTGGTAGTCCATGGAGATAGGTACCAAGATGTAAGGGGTGATTTAGAAGAGGTTTTGTTGGTCTCTTGCTCAACTGCGCCCAGCACAATAATCAAGTGGGTGGTAGTCCATGGAGATAGGTACCAAGATGTAAGGGGTGATTTAGAAAGAGTTTTGTTGGTCTCTTGCTCAACTGCGCCAAGCACATAATAATCAAGTTGGTGGTAGTCCATGGAGATAGGTACCAAGATGTAAGGGGTGATTTAGAAAGAGTTTTGTTGGTCTCTTGCTCAACTGCGCCCAGCACATAATAATCAAGTTGGTGGTCCATGGAGTTAGGTACCAAGATGTAAGGGGTGATTTAGAAAGAGTTTTGTTGGTCTCTTGCTCAACTGCGCCAAGCACATAATAATCAAGTTGGTGGTAGTCCATGGAGATAGGTACCAAGATGTAAGGGGGTGATTTAGAAAGAGTTTTGTTGGTCTCTTGCTCAACTGCGCCCAGCACATAATAATCAAGTTGGTGGTAGTCCATGGAGTTAGGTACCAAGATATGAGGTGATTTAGAAAATTTTGTTGGTCTCTTGCTCAACTGCGCCAAGCACATAATAATCAAGTTGGTGGTAGTCCATGGAGTTAGGTACCAAGATGTAAGGGGTGATTTAGAAAGAGTTTTGTTGGTCTCTTGCTCAACTGCGCCCAGCACATAATAATCAAGTTGGTGGTAGTCCATGGAGTTGGGTACCAAGATGTAAGGGTGATTTAGAAAGAGTTTTGTTGGTCTCTTGCTCAACTGCGCCCAGCACATAATAATCAAGTTGGTGATGATCCCGTAGGTTAGGTACCAAGATGTAAGGAGTGATTTAGAAAGAGTTTTGTTGGTCTCTTGCTCAACTGCACTTAGCACATAATAATCAAGTTGGTGGTAGTCCATGGAGTTGGGTACCAAGATGTAAGGGGTGATTTAGAAAGAGTTTTGTTGGTCTCTTGCTCAACTGCGCCCAGCACATAATAATCAAGTGGGTGGTAGTCCATGGAGTTAGGTACCAAGATGTAAGGGTGATTTAGAAAGAGTTTTGTTGGTCTCTTGCTCAACTGCGCCAAGCACATAATAATCAAGTTGGTGGTAGTCCATGGAGTTAGGTACCAAGATGTAAGGGGTGATTTAGAAAGAGTTTTGTTGGTCTCTTGCTCAACTGCGCCCAGCACATAATAATCAAGTTGGTGGTAGTCCATGGAGTTAGGTACCAAGATGTAAGGGGTGATTTAGAAAGAGTTTGTTGGTCTCTTGCTCAACTGCACCAGCACATAATAATCAAGTGGGTGGTGAACAAGGTTAGGTACCAAGATGTAAGAATTGATTTGAAGAGTTTTGTTGGTCTCTTGCTCAACTGCGCCTTTTATAATAATCAAGTTGAGGTGGTAGTCCATGGAGTTGGGTACCAAAGATGTAAGGGGTGATTTAGAAAGAGTTTTGTTGGTCTCTTGCTCAACTGCGCCCAGCACATAATAATCAAGTTGGTGGTAGTCCATGGAGTTAGGTACCAAGATGTAAGGGGTGATTTAGAAAGAGTTTTGTTGGTCTCTTGCTCAACTTGCGCCCAGCACATAATAATCAAGTGGGTGGTAGTCCATGGAGTTGGGTACCAAGATGTAAGGGGTGATTTAGAAAAGAGTTTTGTTGGTCTCTTGCTCAACTGCGCCCAGCACATAATAATCAAGTGGGTGGTAGTCCATGGAGTTAGGTACCAAGATGTAAGGGGTGATTTAGAAAGAGTTTTGTTGGTCTCTTGCTCAACTGCGCCCAGCACATAATAATCAAGTTGGTGGTAGTCCATGGAGTTCGGTACCAAGGTAACAAGGGTGATTTAGAAAGAGTTTTGTTGGTCTCTTGCTCAAATGCGCCCAGCACATAATAATCAAGTTGGTGGCAGTCCATGGAGTTAGGTACCAAGATGTAAGGGGTGATTTAGAAAGAGTTTTGTTGGTCTCTTGCTCAACTGCACCCAGCATAATAATCAAGTTGGTGGTAGTCCATGGAGTTCGGTACCAAGATGTAAGGGGTGATTTAGAAGAGTTTTGTTGGTCTCTTGCTCAACTGCGCCCAGCACATAATCAAGTTGGTGGTAGTCCATGGAGTTGGGTACCAAGATGTAAAGGGAGGATTTAGAAAGAGGTTTTGTTGGTCTCTTGCTCAACTGCGCCCAGCACATAATAATCAAGTGGGTGGTAGTCCATGGAGTTGGGTACCAAGATGTAAGGGGTGATTTAGAAAGAGTTTTGTTGGTCTCTTGCTCAACTGCGCCAAGCACACCAATAATCAAGTGGGTGGTAGTCCATGGAGTTGGAGTACCAAGATGTAAGGGTGATTTAGAAAGAGTTTTGTTGGTCTCTTGCTCAACTGCGCCCAGCACACCAATAATCAATTTGGTGGCAGTCAACGAGTTGGGGTACCCAAGATGTAAGGGGTGATTTAGAAAGAGTTTTGTTGGTCTCTTGCTCAACTGCGCCCAGCATAATAATCAAGTTGGTGGTAGTCCATGGAGTTGGGTACCAAGATGTAAGGGGTGATTTAGAAAGAGTTTTGTTGGTCTCTTGCTCAACTGCGCCCAGCACGCAATAATCAAGTTGGTGGTAGTCCATGGAGTTCGGTACCAAGATGTAAGGGGTGATTTAGAAAGAGTTTTGTTGGTCTCTTGCTCAACTGCGCCCAGCACATAATAATCAAGTTGGTGGTAGTCCATGGGTTAGTGCCAAGATGTAAGGGGTGATTTAGAAGAGTTTTGTTGGTCTATGCTCAACTACGCCCAGCACCTTAATAATCAAGTTGGTGGTAGTCCATAGAGTTCAGTACCAAGATGTAAGGGGTGATTTAGAAAGAGTTTTGTTGGTCTCTTGCTCAACTGCGCCCAGCACACGTAATAATCAAGTTGGTGGTAGTCCATGGAGTTCGGTACCAAGATGTAAGGGGTGGTTGAAGAGTTTTGTTGGTCTCTTGCTCAACGCCGCCAACGCAATAATCAAGTTGGTGGTAGTCCATGGGGTTAGGTACCAAGATGTAAGGGGTGATTTAGAAAGAGTTTTGTTGGTCTCTTGCTCAACTGCGCCCAGCACATAATAATCAAGTTGGTGGTAGTCCATGGAGTTCAGTACCAAGATGTAAGGGGTGATTTAGAAAGAGTTTTGTTGGTCTCTTGCTCAACTGCGCCCAGCACATAATAATCAAGTTGGTGGTAGTCCATGGAGTTCGGTACCAAGATGTAAGGGGTGATTTAGAAAAGAGTTTGTTGGTCTCTTGCTCAACTGCGCCCAGCACATAATAATCAAGTTGGTGGTAGTCCATGGAGTTAGGTACCAAGATGTAAGGGGTGATTTAGAAAAGAGTTTTGTTGGTCTCTTGCTCAACTGCGCCCAGCACATAATAATCAAGTTATTGGTAGTCCATGGAGATAGGTACCAAGATGTAAGGGGTGATTTAGAAGAGTTTTGTTGGTCTCTTGCTCAGCTGCGCCTTTTATAATAATCAAGTTGGTGGTAGTCCATGGAGTTCGGTACCAAGATGTAAGGGTGATTTAGAAAGAGTTTTGTTGGTCTCTTGCTCAAATGCGCCCAGCACATAATAATCAAGTTGGTGGTAGTCCATGGAGTTCGGTACCAAGATATGAGGGTGATTTAGAAAGAGTTTTGTTGGTCTCTTGCTCAACTGCTTAACACATAATAATCAAGTTGGTGGTAGTCCATGGAGTTCGGTACCAAGATGTAAGGGGTGATTTAGAAAAGAGTTTTGTTGGTCTCTTGCTCAACTGCGCCCAGCACATAATAATCAAGTTGGTGGTAGTCCATGGAGTTCGGTACCAAGATGTAAGGGGTGATTTAGAGAAAGAGTTTTGTTGGTCTCTTGCTCAACTGCGCCCAGCATAATAATCAAGTTGGTAGCCAGTCCATGGAGTTAGGTACCAAAGATGTAAGGGGTGATTTAGAAAGAGTTTTGTTGGTCTCTTGCTCAACTGCGCCCAGCACATAATCAAGTTGGTGGCAGTCCATGGAGTTAGGTACCAAGATGTAAGGAGTGGTTGAAGAGTTTTGTTGGTCTCTTGCTCAACTGCGCCCAACACATAATAATCAAGTTGGTGGTAGTCCATGGAGTTCGGTACCAAGATGTAAGGGGTGATTTAGAAAGAGTTTTGTTGGTCTCTTGCTCAACTGCGCCCAGCTGCCGTCAAGTTGGTGGTAGTCCATGGAGTTCGGTACCAAGATGTAAGGGGTGATTTAGAAAGAGTTTTGTTGGTCTCTTGCTCAACTGCGCCCAGCACATAATAATCAAGTTGGTGGTAGTCCATGGAGTTCGGTACCAAGATGTAAGAGGTGATTGAAAGTTTTGTTGGTCTCTTGCTCAACTGCGCCCAGCACATAATAATCAAGTTGGTGGCAGTCCATGGAGTTAGGTACCAAAGTGTAAGGGGTGATTTAGAAAGAGTTTTGTTGGTCTCTTGCTCAACTGCGCCCAGCACATAATAATCAAGTTGGTGGTAGTCCATGGAGTTCGGTACCAAGATGTAGGGGTGATTTAGAAAGAGTTTTGTTGGTCTCTTGCTCAACTGCGCCCAGCGCAATAATCAAGTTGAGGTAGTAGTCCATGGAGTTAGGTACCAAGATGTAAGGGGTGATTTAGAAGAGTTTTGTTGGTCTCTTGCTCAACTGCGCCCAGCACATAATAAATAAGTGGGTGGTAGTCCATGGAGTTCGGTACCAGATGTGAGTGATTTAGAAAGAGTTTTGTTGGTCTCTTGCTCAAATGCGCCCAGCATAATAATCAAGTTGGTGGTAGTCCATGGAGTTAGGTACCAAGATGTAAGGGGTGATTTAGAAAGAGTTTTGTTGGTCTCTTTCAAATGCGCCCAGCACATAATAATCAAGTTGGTGGTAGTCCATGGAGTTGAGTACCAAGATGTAAGGGGTGATTTAGAAAGAGTTTTGTTGGTCTCTTGCTCAAATGCGCCCAGCACATAATAATCAAGTTGGTGGTAGTCCATGGAGTTAGGTACCAAGATGTAAGGGGTGATTTAGAAAGAGTTTTGTTGGTCTCTTGCTCAAATGCGCCCAGCACATAATAATCAAGTTGGTGGTAGTCCATGGAGTTAGGTACCAAGATGTAAGGGGTGATTTAGAAAGAGTTTTGTTGGTCTCTTGCTCAAATGCGCCCAGCACATAATAATCAAGTTGGTGGTAGTCCATGGAGTTGGGTACCAAGATGTAAGGGGTGATTTAGAAAGAGTTTTGTTGGTCTCTTGCTCAAATGCGCCCAGCACATAATAATCAAGTTGGTGGTAGTCCATGGAGTTAGGTACCAAGATGTAAGGGGTGATTTAGAAAGAGTTTTGTTGGTCTCTTGCTCAAATGCGCCCAGCACATAATAATCCAAGTTGGTGGTAGTCCATGGAGTTAGGTACCAAGATGTAAGGGGTGATTTAGAAAGAGTTTTGTTGGTCTCTTGCTCAAATGCGCCCAGCACATAATAATCAATTTGAGTGACGTCCATGGAGTTCGAGTACCCAAGATGTAAGGGGTGATTTAGAAAGAGTTTTGTTGGTCTCTTGCTCAACTGCGCCCAGCACATAATAATCAATTTGGTGGTAGTCCATGGAGATAGGTACCAAGATGTAAGGGGTGATTTAGAAAGAGTTTTGTTGGTCTCTTGCTCAACTGCGCCAAGCACATAATAATCAATTTGGTGGTAGTCCATGGAGTTCGGTACCAAGATGTAAGGGTAGAAAGAGTTTTTTGGTCTCTTGCTCAACTGCGCCCAGCACATAATAATCAAGTTGGTGGTAGTCCATGGAGTTCGGTACCAAGATGTAAGGGGTGATTTAGAAAGAGTTTTGTTGGTCTCTTGCTCAACTGCACCAAGCACATAATAATCAATTTGGTGGTAGTCCATGGAGTTGGGTACCAAGATGTAAGGGGTGATTTAGAAAGAGTTTTGTTGGTCTCTTGCTCAACTGCGCCAGCACACATAATAATCAATTTGGTGGTAGTCCATGGAGTTCGGTACCAAGATGTAAGGGGTGATTTAGAAAGAGTTTTGTTGGTCTCTTGCTCAACTGCGCCCAGCACATAATAATCAAGTTGGTGGTAGTCCATGGAGTTCGGTACCAAGATGTAAGGGGTGATTTAGAAAGAGTTTTGTTGGTCTCTTGCTCAACTGCGCCAAGCACATAATAATCAATTTGGTGGTAGTCCATGGAGTTAGGTACCAAGATGTAAGGGTGATTTAGAAAGAGTTTTGTTGGTCTCTTGCTCAACTGCGCCCAGCACATAATAATCGAATTTGGTGGTAGTCCATGGAGTTCGGTACCAAGATGTAAGGGGTGATTTAGAAAGAGTTTTGTTGGTCTCTTGCTCAAATGCGCCCAGCACATAATAATCAAGTTGGTGGTAGTCCATGGAGTTGGGTACCAAGATGTAAGGGGTGATTTAGAAAGAGTTTTGTTGGTCTCTTGCTCAACTGCGCCCAGCACATAATAATCAATTTGGTGGTAGTCCATGGAGTTCGGTACCAAGATGTAAGGGTGATTTAGAAAGAGTTTTGTTGGTCTCTTGCTCAACTGCGCCCAGCACATAATAATCAAGTGGGTGGTAGTCCATGGAGTTCGGTACCAAGATGTAAGGGGTGATTTAGAAAAGAGTTTTGTTGGTCTCTTGCTCAACTGCTTAGCACATAATAATCAAGTGGGTGGTGGTCCATGGAGTTAGGTACCAAGATGTAGGGGGTGATTTAGAAAGAGTTTTGTTGGTCTCTTGCTCAACTGCGCCAAGCACATAATAATCAAGTGGGTGGTAGTCCATGGAGTTGGGGGTACCAGATGTAAGGGTGATTAGAAAGAGTTTTGTTGGTCTCTTGCTCAACTGCGCCCAGCACATAATAATCAATTTGGTGGTAGTCCATGGAGTTAGGTACCAAGATGTAAGGGTGATTTAGAAAGAGTTTTGTTGGTCTCTTGCTCAACTGCGCCAAGCACATAATAATCAATTTGGTGGTAGTCCATGGAGTTCGGTACCAAGATGTAAGGGGTGATTTAGAAAGAGTTTTGTTGGTCTCTTGCTCAAATGCGCCCAGCACATAATAATCAAGTTGGTGGTAGTCCATGGAGTTAGGTACCAAGATGTAAGGGGTGATTTAGAAAGAGTTTTGTTGGTCTCTTGCTCAACTGCGCCCAGCACATAATAATCAATTTGGTGGTGGTCCATGGAGTTCGGTACCAAGATGTAAGGGGTGATTTAGAAAGAGTTTTGTTGGTCTCTTGCTCAACTGCGCCCAGCACATAATAATCAAGTGGTGGTAGTCCATGGAGTTCGGTACCAAGATGTAAGGGTGATTTAGAAAGAGTTTTGTTGGTCTCTTGCTCAACTGCGCCCAGCATAATAATCAAAGTTGAGTGATAGTCCATGGAGATGGAGTACCAAGATGTAAGAGGTGATTTAGAAAAGAGTTTGTTGGTCTCTTGCTCAACTGCGCCAGCATAATAATCAAGTTGGTGGTAGTCCATGGAGTTCGGTACCAAGATGTAAGGGGTGATTTAGAAAGTTTTGTTGGTCTCTTGCTCAACTGCGCCCAGCACATAATAATCAAGTGGGTGGTAGTCCATGGAGATAGGTACCAAGATGTAAGGGGTGATTTAGAAGAGTTTTGTTGGTCTCTTGCTCAACTGCGCCTTTTGTAATAATCAAGTTGGTGGTAGTCCATGGAGTTAGGTACCAAGATGTAAGGGTGATTTAGAAGAGTTTTGTTGGTCTCTTGCTCAACTGCGCCAAGCACATAATAATCAAGTGGGTGGTAGTCCATGGGAGTTGGGTACCAAGATGTAAACGGTGATTTAGAAAGAGTTTTGTTGGTCTCTTGCTCAACTGCGCCCAGCACATAATAATCAAGTGGGTGGTAGTCCATGGAGTTAGGTACCAAGATGTAAGGGGTGATTTAGAAAGAGTTTTGTTGGTCTCTTGCTCAACTGCGCCCAGCACATAATAATCAATTTGGTGGTAGTCCATGGAGTTCGGTACCAAGATGTAAGGGGTGATTTAGAAAGAGTTTTGTTGGTCTCTTGCTCAACTGCGCCCAGCACATAATAATCAAGTGGGTGGTAGTCCATGGAGATAGGTACCAAGATGTAAGGGGGTGATTTAGAAAGAGTTTTGTTGGTCTCTTGCTCAAATGCGCCCAGCACATAATAATCAATTTGGTGGTAGTCCATGGAGTTCGGTACCAAGATGTAAGGGGTGATTTAGAAAGAGTCTTGTTGGTCTCTTGCTCAACTGCGCCCAGCACATAATAATCAATTTGGTGGTAGTCCATGGAGTTGGGTACCCAGATATGAGGGTGATTTAGAAAGAGTTTTGTTGGTCTCTTGCTCAACTGCGCCCAGCACATAATAATCAAGTTGGTGGTAGTCCATGGAGTTAGGTACCAAGATGTAAGGGGTGATTTAGAAAGAGTTTTGTTGGTCTCTTGCTCAAATGCGCCCGGCATAATAATCAAGTTGGTGGTAGTCCATGGAGTTAGGTACCAAGATGTAAGGGGTGATTTAGAAAGAGTTTGTTGGTCTCTTGCTCAAATGCGCCCAGCACATAATAATCAAGTTGGTGGTAGTCCATGGAGTTGAGTACCAAGATGTAAGGGGTGATTTAGAAAGAGTTTTGTTGGTCTCTTGCTCAACTGCCCAACACATAATAATCAATTTGGTGGTAGTCCATGGAGTTCGGTACCAAGATGTAAGGGGGTGATTTAGAAAGAGTTTTGTTGGTCTCTTGCTCAGCACTGGCACATAATAATCAATTTGGTGGTAGTCCATGGAGTTCGGTACCAAGATGTAAGGGGTGATTTAGAAAGAGTTTTGTTGGTCTCTTGCTCAACTGCGCCCAGCACATAATAATCCAAGTGGGTGGTAGTCCATGGAGATAGGTACCAAGATGTAAGGGGTGATTTAGAAAGAGTTTTGTTGGTCTCTTGCTCCGATACGCCCAGCACATAATAATCAATTTGGTGGTAGTCCATGGAGTTCGAGGTACCAAGATGTAAGGGGTGATTTAGAAAGAGTTTTGTTGGTCTCTTGCTCAACTGCGCCCAGCACATAATAATCAAGTTGGTGGTAGTCCATGGAGTTCGGTACCAAGATGTAAGGGGGTGATTTAGAAAGAGTTTTGGTCTCTTGCTCAAATGCGCCCAGCACATAATAATCAAGTTGGTGGTAGTCCATGGAGTTCCGGCTTCAAGATGTAAGGGGTGATTTGAAAAGAGTTTTGTTGGTCTCTTGCTCAACTGCGCCCAGCACATAATAATCAAGTTGGTGGTAGTCCATGGAGTTCGGTACCAAGATGTAAGGGTGATTTAGAAAGGGTTTTGTTGGTCTCTTGCTCAACTGCGCCCAGCACATAATAATCAAGTTGGTGGTAGTCCATGGAGTTCGGTACCAAGATGTAAGGGGTGATTTGAAAAGTTTTGTTGGTCTCTTGCTCAACTGCGCCCAGCACGCAATAATCAAGTTGGTGGTAGTCCATGGAGTTCGGTACCAAGATGTAAGGGTGATTTGAAAGAGTTTTGTTGGTCTCTTGCTCAACTGCGCCCAGCACATAATAATCAATTTGGTGGTAGTCCATGGAGTTAGGTACCAAGATGTAAGGGGTGATTTGAAAGGTTTGTTGGTCTCTTGCTCAACTGCGCCCAGCACATAATAATCAAGTTGGTGGTAGTCCATGGAGTTCGGTACCAAGAGTATGAGGTGATTTAGAAGAGTTTACTGTTAGT
>JBBBDQ010016665.1:0-12994 GCA_037127315.1 Ascarosepion bandense | reverse complement strand
TTTTTTTGGTCTCTTGCTCAAATGCGCCCAGCACATAATAATCAAGTTGGTGGTAGTCCATGGAGTTCGGTACCAAGATGTAAGGGGTGATTTAGAAAGAGTTTTGTTGGTCTCTTGCTCAACTGCGCCAAGCACATAATAGTCAAGTTGGTGGTAGTCCATGGAGTTCGGTACCAAGATGTAAGGGGTGATTTAGAAAGAGTTTTGTTGGTCTCTTGCCCAACTGCGCCCAGCACATAATAATCAAGTGGGTGGTAGTCCATGGAGATAGGTACCAAGATGTAAGGGGTGATTTAGAAAGAGTTTTGTTGGTCTCTTGCTCAAATGCGCCCAGCACATAATAATCAAGTGGGTGGCAGTCCATGGAGTTAGGTACCAAGATGTGGCAAGGATTTAGAAAGAGTTTTGTTGGTCTCTTGCTCAAATGCGCCCAGCACATAATAATCAAGTTGGTGGTAGTCCATGAGCCTGGTACCAAGATGTAAGGGGTGATTTAGAAAGAGTTTTGTTGGTCTCTGCCCAAATGCGCCCAGCACATAATAATCAAGTTGGTGGTAGTCCATGGAGTTCGGTACCAAGATGTAAGGGGTGATTTAGAAAGAGTTTTGTTGGTCTTTGCTCAACTGCGCCAAGCACATAATAATCAAGTTGGTGGTAGTCCATGGAGTCGGTACCAAGATGTAAGGGGTGATTTAGAAAGAGTTTTGTTGGCTTCTTGCTCAACTGCGCCCAGCACATAATAATCAAGTGGGTGGTAGTCCATGGAGATAGGTACCAAGATGTAAGGGGTGATTTTAGAAAGAGTTTTGTTGGCTTCTTGCTCAACTGCGCCCAGCACATAATAATCAAGTGGGTGGCAGTCCATGGAGTTCGGTACCAAGATGTAAGGTGATTTAGGAAGAGTTTTGTTGGTCTCTTGCTCAAATGCGCCCAGCACATAATAATCAAGTGGCGGCAGTCCATGGAGTTAGGTACCAAGATGTAAGGGGTGATTTAGAAAGAGTTTTGTTGGTCTCTTGCTCAACTGCGCCAAGCACATAATAATCAAGTTGGTGGCAGTCCATGGAGTTAGGTACCAAGATGTAAGGGGTGATTTAGAAAGAGTTTTGTTGGTCTCTTGCTCAACTGCGCCAAGCACATAATAATCAAGTTGGTGGCAGTCCATGGAGTTAGGTACCAAGATGTAAGGTGATTTAGAAAGAGTTTTTGTTGGTCTCTTGCTCAACTGCGCCCAGCACATAATAATCAAGTGGGTGGCAGTCCATGGAGTTAGGTACCAAGATGTAAGGGGTGATTTAGAAAGAGTTTTGTTGGTCTCTTGCTCAACTGCGCCAAGCACATAATAATCAAGTTGGTGGCAGTCCATGGAGTTAGGTACCAAGATGTAAGGGGTGATTTAGAAAGAGTTTTGTTGGTCTCTTGCTCAACTGCGCCCAGCACATAATAATCAAGTGGGGTGGCAGTCCATGGAGATAGGTACCAAGATGTAAGGGGTGATTTAGAAAGAAGTTTTGTTGGTCTCTTGCTCAACTGCGCCCAGCACATAATAATCAAGTGGGGTGGCAGTCCATGAAGATAGGTACCAAGATGTAAGGGTGATTTAGAAAGAGTTTTGTTGGTCTTTGCCTCAACTGCGCCCAGCACATAATAATCAAGTGGGTGGTAGTCCATGGAGTTAGGTACCAAGATGTAAGGGGTGATTTAGAAAGAGTTTTGTTGGTCTCTTGCTCAAATGCGCCCAGCACATAATAATCAAGTGGGTGGTAGTCCATGGAGTTAGGTACCAAGATGTAAGGGGTGATTTAGAAAGAGTTTTGTTGGTCTTTGCTCAACTGGTGCCAAGCACATAATAATCAAGTGGGTGGCAGTCCATGGAGATAGGTACCAAGATGTAAGGGGTGATTTAGAAAGAGTTTTGTTGGTCTCTTGCTCAACTGCGCCCAGCACATAATAATCAAGTGGGTGGTAGTCCATGGAGTTAGGTACCAAGATGTAAGGGGTGATTTAGAAAGAGTTTTGTTGGTTCCCCTTGCTCAACTGCGCCCAGCACATAATAATCAAGTGGGTGGTAGTCCATGGAGTTAGGTACCAAGATGTAAGGGGTGATTTAGAAAGAGTTTTGTTGGTCTCTTGCTCAACTGCGCCCAGCACATAATAATCAAGTGGGTGGTAGTCCATGGAGTTAGGTACCAAGATGTAAGGGTGATTTAGAAAGAGTTTTGTTGGTCTCTTGCCCAACTGCGCCCAGCACATAATAATCAAGTGGGTGGTAGTCCATGGAGTTAGTACCAAGATGTAAGGGGTGATTTAGAAAGAGTTTTGTTGGTCTCTTGCTCAACTGCGCCCAGCACATAATAATCAAGTGGGTGGTAGTCCATGGAGTTAGTGACCAAGATGTAAGGGGTGATTTAGAAAGAGTTTTGTTGGTCTCTTGCTCAACTGCGCCCAGCACATAATAATCAAGTGGGGTGTAGTCCATGGAGTTAGGCACCAAGATGTAAGGGTGATTAGAAAGAGTTTTGTTGGTCTCTTGCTCAACTGCGCCAAGCACATAATAATCAAGTGGGTGGCAGTCCATGGAGATAGGTACCAAGATGTAAGGTGATTTAGAAAGAGTTTTGTTGGTCTCTTGCTCAACTGCGCCCAGCACATAATAATCAAGTGGGTGGTAGTCCATGGAGTTAGGTACCAAGATGTATGTGATTTAGAAAGAGTTTTGTTGGTCTCTTGCTCAACTGCGCCAAGCACATAATAATCAAGTTGGTGGCAGTCCATGGAGTTAGGTACCAAGATGTAAGGGGTGATTTAGAAAGAGTTTTGTTGGTCTCTTGCTCAAATGCGCCCAGCACATAATAATCAAGTGGTGGTAGTCCATGGAGTTAGGTACCAAGATGTAAGGGGTGATTTAGAAAGAGTTTTGTTGGTCTCTTGCTCAACTGCGCCCAGTACATAATAATCAAGTTGGTGGCAGTCCATGGAGTTAGGTACCAAGATGTAAGGGGTGATTTAGAAAGAGTTTGGTTGGTCTCTTGCTCAAATGCGCCCAGCACATAATAATCAAGTGGGTGGTAGTCCATGAGTTAGGTACCAAGATGTAAGGTGATTTAGAAAGAGTTTTGTTGGTCTTTGCCCAACTGCGCTCCAGCACATAATAATCAAGTGGTAGTCCATGGAGTTAGGTACCAAGATGTAAGGGGTGATTTAGAAAGAGTTTTGTTGGTCTCTTGCTCAACTGCGCCAAGCACATAATAATCAAGTTGGTGGCAGTCCATGGAGTTAGGTACCAAGATGTAAGGGGTGATTTAGAAAGAGTTTTGTTGGTCTCTTGCTCAACTGCGCCCAGCACATAATAATCAAGTGGGTGGTAGTCCATGGAGTTAGGTACCAAGATGTAAGGGGTGATTTAGAAAGAGTTTTGTTGGTCTCTTGCTCAACTGCGCCCAGCCACATAATAATCAAGCGGGTGGTAGTCCATGGAGTTAGGTACCAAGATGTAAGGGGTGATTTAGAAAGAGCTTTGTTGGTCTCTTGCTCAAATGCGCCCAGCACATAATAATCAAGTGGGTGGTAGTCCATGGAGTTAGGTACCAAGATGTAAGGGGTGATTTAGAAAGGTTTTGTTGGTCTCTTGCTCAACTGCAGTGCCCAGCACATAATAATCAAGTGGGTGGTGGTCCATGGAGTTAGGTACCAAGATGTAAGGGGTGATTTAGAAAGAGTTTTGTTGGTCTTTGCTCAACTGCGCCAAGCACATAATAATCAAGTGGGTGGCAGTCCATGGAGATAGGTACCAAGATGTAAGGGGTGATTTAGAAAGAGTTTTGTTGGTCTCTTGCTCAACTGCGCCCAGCACATAATAATCAAGTGGGTGGTAGTCCATGGAGTTAGGGTACCAAGATGTAAGGGGTGATTTAGAAAGAGTTTGATGGTCTCTTGCTCAACTGCGCCAAGCACATAATAATCAAGTTGGTGGGCAGTCCGCGGAGTTAGGTACCAAGATGTAAGGGGTGATTTAGAAAGAAGTTTGTTGGTTCCTTGCTCAAATGCGCCCAGCACATAATAATCAAGTGGTGGTAGTCCATGGATAGGGTACCAAGATGTAAGGGGTGATTTAGAAAGAGTTTTGTTGGTCTCTTGCTCAAATGCGCCCAGCACATAATAATCAAGTGGGTGGTAGTCCATGGAGTTAGGTACCAAGATGTAAGGGGTGATTTAGAAAGAGTTTTGTTGGTCTCTTGCTCAACTGCGCCAAGCACATAATAATCAAGTGGGTGGGTAGTCCATGGAGTTAGGTACCAAGATGTAAGGGGTGATTTAGAAAGAGTTTTGTTGGTCTCTTGCTCAACTGCGCCAGCACATAATAATCAAGTGGGTGGTAATCCGCGGAGTTAGGTACCAAGATGTAAGGGGCATTTTAGAAAGAGTTTTGTTGGTCTCTTGCCCAACCGCGCCCGCACATAATAACTGGCGTGGGTAGTCCATGGAGTTAGGTACCAAGATGTAAGGGGTGATTTAGAAAGAGTTTTGTTGGTCTCTTGCTCAACTGCGCCAAGCACATAATAACCAAGTTGGTGGCAGTCCATGGAGTTAGGGTACTAAGATGTAAGGGGTGATTTAGAAAGAGTTTTGTTGGTCTCTTGCTCAAATGCGCCCAGCACATAATAATCATGCGGCAGTCCATGGAGTTCGGTACCAAGATGTAAGGGGTGATTTAGAAAGAGTTTTTGTTGGTCTCTTGCTCAACTGCGCCCAGCACATAATAATCAAGTGGGTGGTAGTCCATGGAGATAGGTACCAAGATGTAAGGGGTGATTTAGAAAGAGTTTTGTTGGTCTCTTGCTCAACTGCGCCAAGCACATAATAATCAAGTTGGTGGTAGTCCATGGAGATAGGTACCAAGATGTAAGGGGTGATTTAGAAAGAGTTTTTGTTGGTCTCTTGCTCAACTGCGCCAAGCACATAATAATCAAGTGGGTGGCAGTCCATGGAGTTAGGTACCAAGATGTAAGGGGTGATTTAGAAAGAGTTTTGTTGGTCTCTTGCCCCTAAATGCGCCCAGCACATAATAATCAAATGGGTGGCAGTCCATGGAGTTAGGTACCAAGATGTAAGGGGTGATTTAGAAAGAGTTTTGTTGGTCTCTTGCTCAAATGCGCCCAGCACATAATAATCAAATGGGTGGCAGTCCATGGAGTTAGGTACCAAGATGTAAGGGGTGATTTAGAAAGAGTTTTGTTGGTCTCTTGCTCAACTGCGCCAAGCACATAATAATCAATTTGGTGGTAGTCCATGGAGTTAGGTACCAAGATGTAAGGGGTGATTTAGAAAGAGTTTTGTTGGTCTCTTGCTCAACTGCGCCAAGCACATAATAATCAAGTTGGTGGTAGTCCATGGAGATAGGTACCAAGATGTAAGGGGTGATTTAGAAAGGTGAGTTTTGTTGGTCTCTTGCTCAACTGCGCCAAGCACATAATAATCAAGTTGGTGGTAGTCCAGGCGGAGTTCGTACCGTGATGTAAGGGGTGATTTAGAAAGAGTTTTGTTGGTCTCTTGCTCAACTGCGCCCAGCACATAATAATCAAGTGGGTGGTAGTCCATGGAGATAGTACCAAGATGTAAGGGGTGATTTAGAAAGAGTTTTGTTGGTCTTCTTGCTCAACTGCGCCAAGCACATAATAATCAAGTTGGTGGCAGTCCATGGAGTTAGGTACCAAGATGTAAGGGGTGATTTAGGAAAGAGTTTTGTTGGTCTCTTGCTCAACTGCGCCCAGCACATAGTAATCAAGTGGGTGGTAGTCCATGGAGATAGGTACCAAGATGTAAGGGGTGGATTTAGAAAGAGTTTTGTTGGTCTCTTGCTCAACTGCGCCAAGCACATAATAATCAAGTTAGTGGTAGTCCATGGAGTAGGTACCAAGATGTAAGGGGTGATTTAGAAAGAGTTTTGTTGGTCTCTTGCTCAACTGCGCCAAGCACATAATAATCAAGTGGGTGGTAGTCCATGGAGATAGGTACCAAGATGTAAGGGGTGATTTAGAAAGAGTTTTGTTGGTCTCTTGCTCAACTGCGCCAAGCACATAATAATCAAGTGGGTGGTAGTCCATGGAGATAGGTACCAAGACAAGGGTGATTTAGAAAGAGTTTTGCTGGTCTCTTTGCCCAAATGCGCCCAGCACATAATAATCAAGTTGGTGGTAGTCCATGGAGTTAGGTACCAAGATGTAAGGGGTGATTTAGAAAGAGTTTTGTCGGTCTCTTGCTCAACTGCGCCCAGCACATAATAATCAAGTGGGTGGTAGTCCATGGAGATAGGTACCAAGATGTAAGGGGTGATTTAGAAAGAGTTTTGTTGGTCTCTTGCTCAACTGCGCCAAGCACATAATAATCAAGTTGGTGGTAGTCCATGGAGATAGGTACCAAGATGTAAGGGGTGATTTAGAAAGAGTTTTGTTGGTCTCTTGCTCAACTGCGCCAAGCACATAATAATCAAGTGTGGTAGTCCATGGAGATAGGTACCAAGATGTAAGGGGTGATTTAGAAAGAGTTTTGTTGGTCTCTTGCTCAACTGCGCCAGCACATAATAATCAAGTGGGTGGTAGTCCATGGAGATAGGTACCAAGATGTAAGGGGTGATTTAGAAAGAGTTTGTTGGTCTCTTGCTCAAATGCGCCCAGCACATAATAATCAAGTTGGTGGTAGTCCATGGAGTTAGGTACCAAGATGTAAGGGGTGATTTAGAAAGAGTTTTGTTGGTCTCTTGCTCAACTGCGCCCAGCACATAATAATCAAGTGGTGGTAGTCCATGGAGATAGGTACCAAGATGTAAGGGGTGATTTAGAAAGAGTTTTGTTGGTCTCTTGCTCAACTGCGCCAAGCACATAATAATCAAGTGGGTGGTAGTCCATGGAGATAGGTACCCAAGATGTAAGGGGTGATTTAGAAAGAGTTTTGTTGGTCTCTTGCTCAACTGCGCCAAGCACATAATAATCAAGTGGGTGTAGTCCATGGAGTTAGGTACCAAGATGTAAGGGGTGATTTAGAAGAGTTTTTGTTGGTCTCTTGCTCAACTGCGCCAAGCACATAATAATCAAGTGGGTGGTAGTCCATGGAGTTAGGTACCAAGATGTAAGGGGTGATTTAGAAAGAGTTTTGTTGGTCTCTTGGCTCAACTGCGCCCAGCACATAATAATCAGCGGTGGTAGTCCATGGAGTTAGGTACCAAGATGTAAGGGGTGATTTAGAGTTATTTTGTTGGTCTCTTGCTCAAATGCGCCCAGCACATAATAATCAAGTTGGTGGTAGTCCATGGAGTTAGGTACCAAGATGTAAGGGGTGATTTAGAAAGAGTTTGCTGGTCTCTTTGCTCAACTGCGCCCAGCACATAATAATCAAGTGGTGGTAGTCCATGGAGATAGGTACCAAGATGTAAGGGGTGATTTAGAAAGAGTTTTGTTGGTCTCTTGCTCAACTGCGCCAAGCACATAATAATCAAGTTGGTGGTAGTCCATGGAGATAGGTACCAAGATGTAAGGGGTGATTTAGAAAGA
Source organism: Ascarosepion bandense (assembly GCA_037127315.1). NCBI lineage: Eukaryota > Metazoa > Mollusca > Cephalopoda > Sepiida > Sepiidae > Ascarosepion > Ascarosepion bandense. The sequence continues at coordinate 5,447 of JBBBDQ010016665.1, read as the reverse complement.
GTTTTGTTGGTCTCTTGCTCAACTGCGCCAAGCACATAATAATCAAGTGGGTGGTAGTCCATGGAGATAGGTACCAAGATGTAAGGGGTGATTTAGAAAGAGTTTTGTTGGTCTCTTGCTCAACTGCGCCAAGCACATAATAATCAAGTGGGTGGTAGTCCATGGAGATAGGTACCAAGATGTAAGGGGTGATTTAGAAAGAGTTTTGTTGGTCTCTTGCTCAAATGCGCCCAGCACATAATAATCAAGTTGGTGGTAGTCCATGGAGTTAGGGTACCAAGATGTAAGGGGTGATTTAGAAAGAGTTTTGTTGGTCTCTTGCTCAACTGCGCCCAGCACATAATAATCAAGTTGGTGGTAGTCCATGGAGTTAGGTACCAAGATGTAAGGGTGATTTAGAAAGAGTTTTGTTGGTCTCTTGCTCAAATGCGCCCAGCACATAATACCCAAGTTGGTGGTAGTCCAAGTAAGTTAGGTACCAAGATGTAAGGGGTGATTTAGAAAGAGTTTCAAGCGGGTCTCTTGCCCACAACTGCGCCCAGCACATAATAATCAAGTTGGTGGTAGTCCATGGAGATAGGTACCAAGATGTAAGGGGTGATTTAGAAAGAGTTTTGTGGTTGGTCTCTTGCTCAACTGCGCCCAGCACATAATAACTGCTGGTGGTAGTCCATGGAGATAGGTACCAAGATGTAAGGGGTGATTTAGAAAGAGTTTTGTTGGTCTCTTGCTCAACTGCGCCCAGCACATAATAATCAAGTGGGTGGTAGTCCATGGAGATAGGTACCAAGATGTAAGGTGATTTAGAAAGAGTTTTGTTGGTCTCTTGCTCAACTGCGCCCAGCACATAATAATCAAGTGGGTGGTAGTCCATGGAGTTCGGTACCAAGATGTAAGGGGTGATTTAGAAAGAGTTTTGTTGGTCTCTTGCTCAACTGCGCCCAGCACATAATAATCAAGTTGGTGGTAGTCCATGGAGTTCGGTACCAAGATGTAAGGGGTGATTTAGAAAGAGTTTTGTTGGTCTCTTGCTCAACTGCGCCCAGCACATAATAACTAAGTGGGTGGTAGTCCATGGAGATAGGTACCAAGATGTAAGGGGTGATTTAGAAAGAGTTTTGTTGGTCTCTTGCTCAACTGCGCCCAGCAATAGGTCAATCAAGTTGGTGGTAGTCCATGGAGATAGGTACCACAAGATGTAAGGGGTGATTTAGAAAGAGTTTTGTTGGTCTCTTGCTCAACTGCGCCCAGCACATAATAATCAAGTGGGTGGTAGTCCATGGAGTTAGGTACCAAGATGTAAGGGGTGATTTAGAAAGAGTTTTGTTGGTCTCTTGCCCAACTGCGCCTCCAGCACATAATAATCAAGTTGGTGGTAGTCCATGGAGATAGGTACCAAGATGCAAGGGGTGATTTAGAAAGAGTTTTAAGGGTCTCTTGCTCAACTGCGCCCACATATTACCAAGTGGTGGTAGTCCATGGAGATAGGTACCAAGATGCGGTGATATTTAGAAAGAGTTTTGTTGGTCTCTTGCTCAACTGCGCCCAGCACATAATAATCAAGTGGGTGGTAGTCCATGGAGATAGGTACCAAGATGTAAGGGGTGATTTAGAAAGAGCTTTGCTGGTCTCTTGCCCTAACCTTGCGCCCAGCAACATAATAATCAAGTTGGTGTAGTAGTCCATGGAGTTCGGTACCAAGATGTAAGGGGTGGATTTAGAAGAGTTTTGCTGGTCTTGCTCAACTGCGCCCAGCACATAATAATCAAGTGGGTGGTAGTCCATGGAGTTAGGTACCAAGATGTAAGGGGTGATTTAGAAAGAGAGTTTTGTTGGTCTCTTGCTCAACTGCGCCCAGCACATAATAATCAAGTTGGTGTAGTCCATGGAGATAGGTACCAAGATGTAAGGGGTGATTTAGAAAGAGTTTTGTTGGTCTCTTGCTCAACTGCGCCCAGCACATAATAATCAAGTGGTGGTAGTCCATGGAGATAGGTACCAAGATGTAAGGGGTGATTTAGAAAGAGTTTTGTTGGTCTCTTGCTCAACTGCGCCCAGCATAATAATCAAGTGGGTGGTAGTCCATGGAGATAGGTACCAAGATGTAAGGGGTGATTTAGAAAGAGTTTTGTTGGTTCCTTGCTCAACTGCGCCCAGCACATAATAATCAAGTTGGTGGTAGTCCATGGAGTTCGGTACCAAGATGTAAGGGGTGATTTAGAAAGAGTTTTGTTGGTCTCTTGCCCAACTGCGCCCAGCACATAATAATCAAGTGGGTGGTAGTCCATGGAGTTAGGTACCAAGATGTAAGGGGTGATTTAGAAAGAGTTTTGTTGGTCTCTTGCTCAACTGCGCCCAGCACATAATAATCAAGTTGGTGGTAGTCCATGGAGATAGGTACCAAGATGTAAGGGGTGATTTAGAAAGAGTTTTGTTGGTCTCTTGCTCAACTGGGTGCCCAGCACATAATAATCAAGTGGGTGGTAGTCCATGGAGATAGGTACCAAGATGTAAGGGGTGATTTAGAAAGAGTTTTTGTTGGTCTCTTTGCCAACTGCGCCCAGCACATAATAATCAAGTGGGTAGTAGTCCATGGAGATAGGTACCAAGATGTAAGGGGTGATTTAGAAAGAGTTTTGTTGGTCTCTTGCTCAACTGCGCCCAGCACATAATAATCAAGTTGGTGGTAGTCCATGGAGTTCGGTACCAAGATGTAAGGGGTGATTTTAGAAAGAGTTTTGTTGGTCTCTTGCTCAACTGGGTGCCCAGCACATAATAATCAAGTGGGTGGTAGTCCATGGAGTTAGGTACCAAGATGTAAGGGGTGATTTAGAAAGAGTTTTGTTGGTCTCTTGCTCAACTGCGCCCAGCACATAATAATCAAGTTGGTGGTAGTCCATGGAGATAGGTACCAAGATGTAAGGTGATTTAGAAAGAGTTTTGTTGGTCTCTTGCCCGCCAACTGCGCCCAGCACATAATAATCAAGTGGGTGGTAGTCCATGGAGATAGGTACCAAGATGTAAGGGGTGACGCGAGTTTTGTTGGTCTCTTGCTCAACTGCGCCCAGCACATAATAATCAAGTGGTGGTAGTCCATGGAGTTCGGTACCAAGATGTAAGGGGTGATTTAGAAAGAGTTTTGTTGGTCTCTTGCTCAACTGCGCCCAGCACATAATAATCAAGTTGGTGGTAGTCCATGGAGTTAGGTACCAAGATGTAAGGGGTGATTTAGAAAGAGTTTTGTTGGTCTCTTGCTCAACTGCGCCAAGCACATAATAATCAAGTTGGTGGTAGTCCATGGAGTTCGGTACCAAGATGTAAGGGGTGATTTAGAAAGAGTTTTGTTGGTCTCTTGCCCAACTGCGCCCAGCACATAATAATCAAGTTGGTGGTAGTCCATGGAGTTAGGTACCAAGATGTAAGGGGTGATTTAGAAAGAGTTTTGTTGGTCTCTTGCTCAACTGCGCCCAGCACATAATAATCAAGTGGGTGGTAGTCCATGGGAGTTCGGTACCAAGATGTAAGGGGTGATTTAGAAAGAGTTTTGTTGGTCTCTTGCTCAACTGCGCCCAGCACATAATAATCAAGTTGGTGGTAGTCCATGGAGTTCGGTACCAAGATGTATGGGGTGATTTAGAAAGAGTTTCGTTGGTCTCTTGCTCAACTGCGCCAAGCACATAATAATCAAGTTGGTGGTAGTCCATGGAGATAGGTAACAAGATGTAAGGGGTGATTTAGAAAGAGTTTTGTTGGTCTCTTGCTCAACTGCGCCCAGCACATAATAATCAAGTTGGTGGTAGTCCATGGAGATAGGTACCAAGATGTAAGGGTGATTTAGAAAGAGTTTTGTTGGTCTCTTGCTCAACTGCGCCCAGCACATAATAATCAAGTTGGTGGTAGTCCATGGAGTTAGGTACCAAGATGTAAGGGGTGATTTAGAAAGAGTTTTGTTGGTCTCTGTTCAACTGCGCCCAGCACATAATAATCAAGTTGGTGGTAGTCCATGGAGTTCGGTACCAAGATGTAAGGGGTGATTTAGAAAGAGTTTTGTTGGTCTCTTGCTCAACTGCGCCCAGCACATAATAATCAAGTTGTAGTCCATGGAGTTAGGTACCAAGATGTAAGGGGTGATTTAGAAAGAGTTTTGTTGGTCTCTTGCTCAAATGCGCCCAGCACATAATAATCAAGTTGGTGGTAGTCCATGGAGTTCGGTACCAAGATGTAAGGGGTGATTTAGAAAGAGTTTTGTTGGTCTCTTGCTCAACTGCGCCAAGCACATAATAATCAAGTTGGTGGTAGTCCATGGAGATAGGTACCAAGATGTAAGGGGTGGATTTAGAAAGAGTTTTGTTGGTCTCTGCTCAACTGCGCCCAGCACATAATAATCAAGTTGGTGGTAGTCCATGGAGTTCGGTACCAAGATGTAAGGGGTGATTTAGAAAGAGTTTTGTTGGTCTCTTGCTCAACTGCGCCCAGCACATAATAATCAAGTGGGTGGCAGTCCATGGAGTTAGGTACCAAGATGTAAGGGGTGATTTAGAAAGAGTTTTGTTGGTCTCTTGCTCAACTGCGCCCAGCACATAATAATCAAGTTGGTGGTAGTCCATGGAGTTCGGTACCAAGATGTAAGGGGTGATTTAGAAAGAGTTTTGCTGGTCTCTTGCTCAACTGCGCCCAGCACATAATAATCAAGTTTGTGGTAGTCCATGGAATTAGGTACCAAGATGTAAGGGGTGATTTAGAAAGAGTTTTAGTTGGTCTCTTGCTCAACTGCGCCCAGCACATAATAATCAAGTTGGTGGTAGTCCATGGAGTTCGGTACCAAGATGTAAGGGGTGATTTAGAAAGAGTTTTGTTGGTCTCTTGCTCAACTGCGCCCAGCACATAATAATCAAGTTGGTGGTAGTCCATGGAGTTCGGTACCAAGATGTAAGGGTGATTTAGAAAGAGTTTTGTTGGTCTCTTGCTCAAATGCGCCCAGCACATAATAATCAAGTTGGTGGTAGTCCATGGAGTTCGGTACCAAGATGTAAGGGGTGATTTAGAAAGAGTTTTGTTGGTCTCTTGCTCAACTGCGCCAAGCACATAATAATCAAGTTGGTGGTAGTCCATGGAGTAGGTACCAAGATGTAAGGGGTGATTTAGAAAGAGTTTTGTTGGTCTCTTGCTCAACTGCGCCCAGCACATAATAATCAAGTTGGTGGTAGTCCATGGAGTTCGGTACCAAGATGTATAAGATTTAGAAAGAGTTTGTTGGTCTCTTGCTCAACTGCGCCCAGCACATAATAATCAAGTGGGTGGCAGTCCATGGAGTTAGGTACCAAGATGTAAGGGGTGATTTAGAAAGAGTTTTGTTGGTCTCTTGCTCAACTGCGCCCAGCACATAATAATCAAGTTGGTGGTAGTCCATGGAGTTCGGTACCAAGATGTAAGGGGTGATTTAGAAA